>PVHY01011621.1:0-47280 GCA_004024945.1 Uropsilus gracilis | reverse complement strand
CCCAATGCAAACTTAAGACTGAAAATCTAACAGCAAGTTGCGCCTGGACCCAACAACGCAGTCCCTCACCCAGAGAAAAGACACTAACATAGGAAAGAGACTAATGGACTCAGCACAGTTAATAAATAACAAAGAGTGGGGTGTGAGAGAATGGAGGGAACACCATAGGGAGGGGGAAATTATATAACAGAGAGGTTGTAACCCAAAGAACAAAATAAAATTGTTTATATATTAAAAAAAAATAAAAAAAATCCTGGTCTTAGTTAAGGAAGCAAGTTCTTTATTTCTGTGAGAGTCAGGCTCTCTGATTTTGCTTCACCTATACCTGTCCTTCCTGTAACAAATGAAAATGACATCTAAAAACCTGACATATTTCTATCCAAGACATGTTAATAGTGAGTTCAAAACAAAGGAATTTGAGCTGGCTATCCCTTTCTAATAGGTAACATAAAGTATAATGATTTTGCAATTAAGATGATTATCCATGCCCTCTTAAACACTCATTTGTTCTGTTAATCATCATGGTCATCCAAAGGTAATAGCTAATCCTGAATATTTCACCACACAAATATTTACTTAATGCCTCCTAGGTGCTCAGGATTTTTCTGGGCACTGGGAATTTCAGTGGGAATGATTTTAACCCAGTAGATACTCTGTCAGGAGGAGGACAGGGGATAGACCTGCTTGTAAAGCTTCAACACCTTAAAATATCTTAGAACTATTAAGATTTATTAAAATAGAAGTTACTTTATTAGTATCTTTTTTAATTAGCAGGGAATTTAGAGATTATCTTGTGAAAATGCAGGTGTTTAAAGGAGCCAGATAAGGAATATAAATAAATAAACTTGGCCAGGAGGGGACTACCAATCAGCTCAGGCTATTATTTTTAATTTTCCTTTTTTTTTTTTGGAATAATTAGAAGCAAGTTCTTCCACTCTCCCTACAGACACACACTTCCTAATGAGTCCAAAGTATTGTTCTAGGAAAGGTGGATTCAGAGAAATAAGAGTGGGTGAAGGGACATACTTTTCTTCCACCTCAACTTTTCCCAAATGTTAAAAACATCCGGAAATCAATTAACATAATCCACCACATCAACAAGAAAAAAAAAAAACAAAAATCACATGATCATATCAATTGATGCAGAGAAAGCATTCAACAACATCTATCACCCATTTATGATAAAAGCCCTTGAAAATTGGGGATCGAAGGAGCATACCTTAACATAATAAAAGCCGTCTATGACAAACCTACAGAAAAACACCATCCTAAATGGGGAAAAACTAAAATCATTCCAATTAAGATCCATAACCAGACAAGTATGCCCATTGTCTCCACTACTTTTTAACATTGTACTGGAAGTTCTGGCCAGGGCAGTAAGGCAAGAGAAAGATACAAAAGGGATACAAATAGGAAAAGAGGAACTGAAGCTATCATTATATGCAGATGATATGATTCTTTATGTAGAGAACCCAAAAAATCTACAGAAAAACTTCTCAAAACAATAAACCAGTTCAGTAAGGTAGCTGGTTACAAAATAAACACACAGAAGTCAGTAGTCTTCCTATATGCAAAAAGTCAAGCATCAGAAGAAGAAATTAAAAAAGCCATCCCATTTACCATAGCACCAAAAACAATTAAATACTTGGGGATAAACTTAACAAAGCACGTGAAAGAACTATACAAAGAAAACTTTAAAACATTGTTAAAAGAGATAGAAGAAAACATAAAGAAATGGAAAGACATTCCCTGCTCATGGATTGGAAGAATTAACATCTTCAAGATGGCCATCCTACCAAAAGCAATCTACAGATTCAATGCAATCCCTATAAAATTTCAATGACATTCTTTAAAGAGATAGAACAAAAATTACAGAAATTCATATGGAATAATGAAAGACCTCGAATATCAAAAAACCTCCTGTCCAAAAAAAGAGAGAACTATTCCAGACTTCAAGTTATACTACAAAGCCATAATAATTAAAACAGCATGGTACTGGTACAACAACAGACAATCAGACAATCAGACCAATGGAACAGAATTGAGAGTCCGGAAAAAAAACCACACTTAAACAGTCAATTTATCTTAGACAAAGCAGGGAAAAACTCACATTGGAGCAAAGATAGCCTTTTTAATAAATTATGTTGGGAAAATTAGACTAAGACCTGCAAAAAAATGGACCAAGAAAACATCCTCACACCATGTACAAAAACCAACTCAAAATGGATGAAGGACTGGCTGGGCATGGTGGCTCGTGCTTGTAAGCTTCAGCATATGAAGTGGCCGGGGTTAGGGATTGTGGTTTGAGTCCCGCCTAGGGCCCGTAGCGAGACCTAGTTCCAAAAAAATAATAGCTGGGCGTGGTGGTGCGCGCCTGTAATCCCAGCTACCTGAGAAGCTGAGGCTGGGATTGCTTGAGTCTGTGGTACCCCGGGCAATGAGAGCTTGTGGTTCCACAGGCAAAAATAGTAAGACCTAGTCTCAAAAAAAAAAAATGGATAAAGGACTTAGATGTCAGACCTGAAACCATGACATACATAGCGGAAAACCTGGGCAAAACCCTCCATGAAGTACAATTCAGAAATCCCTTTTTGGAAACATCTGCAGATGACAAAAAACTGAAGGAAAACTTAAACAGATGGGACTACATCAAACAAAAAAGCTTCTGTACAGCAAAAGAGACAACAGAAAAAACTAAAAGAGGCCCAACCAAATGGGAAAAAATTTTTGCCCTCCACAAGAGTGATAAGGGATTAATAATGCAGATCCATAAGGAACTTACACAACTAAACAAAAACAAAACAAGAAGTCCAATAAAAAAATGGGGAGAACTAAAAAGACACTTCTCCAAAGAAGAAATACAAATGGCCAACAGGCACATGAAAAATTGCTCTACGTCACTAGCAATCAGACAAATGCAAATCAAAGCCACATTGAGATACCACCTTACACCAGTAAGAATGGCCCACATCAAAAAAATAGACAATAAGTGCTGGCGTGGATGTGGAGAGAAAGGAACACTCTTAACACTGCTGGTGGGAATGTAAACAGGTCCAGTCACTATGGAAAGCAGTGTGGAGGACTCTGAAACTAAGGAAAATGGAACTACCATTTGACCCAGCAATTGCTCTTCTGGGAATCTACCCAAAGGAAATGTGGATGTACCTAGAAGAAATCACACTAGCAGAAATGATCATATAGAAAACAACAGAAACCAAATGGTTTCACTAATATATGGACAACCAAATGAAAATACACAATGGGAGGGTAGAAACCAGCTGGAGTGATCAGGGAGGGGAGGTGGTGGATGACCTCTGGAGATTAAATGGAGATTAAATTGATGTGAAATATAAAAAAAACAAATAAATTAAAAACACACACACACACACACAAAAAAAAGCAAAAAGAAAAACAAAAACCCTCTTTAACCCAAGTTGTGATAGAAAATCAACAGTGCCCATGAGCACTGAAGATTTTAGTGTAGGTGAGGTCCTTGTTTTCCTTTTTGCTCAGAGTATGTTTTAGATTTTTAAGAGAGCTGCTTTTTCTCCATCAGGTCCTTCCAAGTTTCCTGTTAGATTTCTTCAGGAATAAGCCCAGGCATACCCACCTTTAGGTGCCAGCAGAGGAGAACTTAGCATGGTCATTTTTGTCTTCTCTTGTCATTTGTGAATGGGAGACTGAAGTGGAAGTCTGTGAGGCCAGATTTTTTCAAGGGAATTCAGATTTTGCTTTTTTAAGAGAAGCTGGAAATTTGGGGTTTATGGGCAATCTCCCAATTTTTTTTAGGATTACCAACAAATGGGACCTTAAACAATGCTGTAAGGACTGATCCAAGCTCTCCTGAAAGCTGAATTTGCCACATTGTCCAGTGGTTTTAACTTTTGACTGAATTCAGTTCTCTAATTTTATAGAGGAAATGACAGCTCAGAGAAGTTAATGACTTGCTCAAATTAGTGCATAATCTGTATTCTTTCCATTTACTCATAAAACATCAGAAGTGGAGGAAATGCCTGACGACTAATGATACAATTATTATCAACTTCAGTGAAATTAGGATTGAATGAGTCATTCTAATTGGCAGTGTTGGTGCTGAGATTAATTGAAAGTGTGATTTTCTAATGACAGCGAAGGCCTGATGTGGAAAAGGATGATTCTTGCAGAGGTGCTAGTGAGAAACAAAAGATACACTACTTTGGTGTTCTGGACTACAAACAGGCACCATCATGGCACTATTAGATGTGAAGATGGAACACAACAGTGTATTGGAAAAACAGTTGCAGTATAAGACATTAAGAAATTCTAGGCAAGTCAGACATACTCTTATTTTGTAAATCTAATAAAGGACAGGCATTTGTTTTTTACAATTAAATTTAGAAAAAATGACTCAGTATCACGCAGGAAACACAATAAATACATCAGTATGGTGTTGGGACTTTAACGAGGGCATGATAAAGGAATATTTAAATGAAAGAAGTGGGACTTCGATTTCTGGGATCATTTCAAATGCATTCAATAGGCATTTTATGGAAGTGGGCTCTAAAATATTTGGTAACATTCAAGAAAGTGCAATTACTTTGATCATTACATGTGTCCAATTCTTGAGTCAAATTTATATTCTGAGAAGAGAGCCAAGTGCTAACGTCACCATCTGGTTTTGCTAAGCCTTGTTCATCTCCCATTTACTAGATTACTAGGTTCTGGTAGGGTGGAGTGGGTGTCTGATTTGTTAATTGACATTTTTCCAGCTCAGTCCTTGGCACTGTGAAGGCATTCAATAATAATTTGATTAGGTTGAATTAGATGAATTAGAAGGGAACTTAAAACTGGTTCTCATCATCCATGCCCACTCCCACTCTTGCTAATATGACACCTCTCCCTTCCATCACATGTGGACTTGCATTAGAGATGGGGAATACAATGTACTGTTGTGCCACTGTTGGCAAAAGTGGTCAAATCTATGTCAGTAGTATTGTCCTTGACCTTCACCAGATGATACCTAACTTTAAAATACATTGTCATAATGTTCTTGGCCAAAGTCTTAAAAGTGTATACTTTTAGATGAAATTTCCTGGGGTTCATATGAGTTTTAATACAACATAATAAATCAGTAATTCATGTTGTATAATCAGCTGGCATTTCTTCCCAAAGAGCCCATAATCTCTTCATACCTTTTCTGTGATATCTTGCACAAATAACATATCCCTTTTCTTAAGAAGCAATTCCACATGTTAGTGGCATGAAAGCTTACCAGTGATAATGTGATATGTTTTCACTAGTTGGAAGAAAAATTGGCTTAGGGATTTTAGATCATATTATCAATATAGCTCTATAATTACTAATTTTAGTATGCACAGCCTCAGCCTACCTTAAATGGTGGTTTTATTTATTTATTTTTATTGTTTATTTATTTATTCATATATTTCACATCTTTGTATTCCCTGGGGATCACCCACCACCTTACCTCCCTGACTGCTCCCTTCCATCTCTCCCATGCCCCCCAGTTGTGTTCTTTAGTTCGGTTGTTAGCTTGTTTGGACTTTTCCTCCTGGCCTTTTTCTTGTTTTTCCTATGTCACATATATTAGTGAAACCATTTGGTTTCTGTCTTTTTCTTTCTGACTTGTTTATGCTAATACGATTTTTTTCTAGGTTCATTCACGTTTCCCCAACTTCATGAAAGTTGTCATTTTTAATTGATGAGTAATATTCCATTGTGTACATATACCACATCTTTTCATCCATTCATTTGTATTGGGACATTTGGGTTGTTTCCATGTCCTTGCAATTATAAATAGTGTTGCAATAGACATCCGCTTACAGATGTCCCTTCGTATAAGTATTGCCGTCTCCTTTGGGTAGATTCCCAGAGGAATGATTACTGGTTCATATGGTAGCTCCGTTTTCATTAGTTTGAAGGTTCGCCACACGGCTTTCCATAGTGTCTGGACCAGTCTACATTCCCACCAGTAAATGGTGGTTTTAAACTTGTATATAGCAAGTTCCATACCTCAAAAACTTTGAACCTTTCACTCATTACCCAGTAATTGAGTTCCTATTATATGCTGGCACTGGATTTGTGAAGTGGGACAATAGAGAACACACTGGACACTGTTCTGTTCTCATCATGGTTTCGGTTTAGAGTCAAACAAAGTGAAAGCAACAGTAATTGGAAATTCTAGTTGCAATAAAGATTATGAAGAAAGCAAAAACTCTAAGATAGAGAATGATGGAGAGAGGGAGAATGAGTTTAAATAGAATGGTCTTGGAAGACTTTTTGCAGAGCTGACATTCAAGGTGAGGTCTGCAAAAAGTAGCTAAAGTTTTCTAGGTAGAGGAAAGCTTTCTAAGAGAAAGAGCAAATGCAAAGATTTTCACCTCCTCAGCCTGATGCTGAGAAAAAATTTCGTTATGTTAGAGAATAGAAGAATATGAGGAACATATACAGGATGGTGGAAGACAGGCAGGTTACAACCATATCAGGGAAACCATATCAGGGAAGCTTAGATTTTGTTTTAGTGCTGGGGGGGGCCATAGAGAAAATTTAAGTTGAGAGGCAATATAATCTAATTGAAATTTTGAGAAAAACATTTTTGGTTTTCTAACGGACTAGAGGTTAAGACCAAAGATAAAGAGATGTGTTAGAAAGATATTGCAGGGTAAGCAGAGAAGATGTCAGACAAGCAGAGGAAAATGATGGGTTGACAGGAAAAAGACTTTGAAATATGTTTTGATGAGATAACTGGCATCAACTGGTGGGTTGATGTGGTAGGAAAAAGCTCTCTATTTTTGACTTGCTGTGCGGAATGGATGGAAGGCCACTTTAAGAAAATGAGTGGAGGTGCTCAACTGAAAGAGGAATAAAAGGAAAAGGGAGGGAGGGCTGAGTTCTCCCTTGGGGGTCTTTCCTCCTTCCCTGCTGACCTTGGGTCTCTTTAGATTACCACATCATTGTTGTCAAAGTTAAGGGTTCTGAGATCCTGGGAAAACTTGTTAAAATACTGGTTCTGTTATACAGTGCCTGGAGCAAAGCTCTGAGAGCAGATAAAAACCAGAATGTTAAATGTGAATATGTCTGGTGATGAAAGAACTATAGCTTCAGAATTTTCAACTAACTGGCAGACTGGTTGGAAATACTCTAAATTAATTGGCAAGTAGTTAGCCGGCAGACTTATGACTTCTTATAAACTTCAAGATAACGAGGTAGCTTTTGTATTTCACTTTACGCTTTTTCATTCTTCCTATCTCATAGAGAAAAGCATAACAAATGGCTATGTTTTTTTTTGCTAGAAATTCTTTAATTGATTCTTCCAGTTGGTTTACATGGATTGTACTTCCTGAACTTAGTTATATTATCAGGGCATCATCTATAATCAGGAGAACTAATTAATTTGTGTGAGTATGCCTTTAAAAGATACAAATATAACAGTGCCATGCATGTGTTATTGCTATAATGCTCAAGGTGCACTTATGTTATAGATATTAAAATGGGTTTTGGCTATCATTTATCTTGATGTTTTGTTAATTAGACTGACTTTATCAATTTTCTTCAATTTGCACTTTCTTAATTTATCAAACCTGAATAAAGACAAACCTGAATAAAGACAAGACAAAAACTTACTAATTTATTCATTAAGAAGACCAACACAATAAAAAAAGATTGACTCATTCCCAGAGAAAACTAGCACGTTTCTTTCTCCAAATAATCTGGGTTTCTGTTACTAGCAGGTTGTCCAGTAAGAACCACCCATCACTTCAAATGCTTTACAAGAAATATCTAATCCTGCTGTGAACTCATTATCACATATTTCTTAAAAGAGAATGTTTCCATTCTGCTGGTACATGCCTCGCTCTCTGAGTTACTGGCACACTTAAGTGGTGTTAGCGCCATTCTGCTTAGCTGTTGGCTATGCATCTTTTCTTATCTGCCTTACTAGACATTGCAGGCATTCCCCAAAGTGCAGTCCTTGCCCTTCGTCTCTGGTTTTGTTTCAATGCTTTTGCATAGCATATTTGCAAACCATACCACTAATTTTGACTTTTCCTGTAATGCCTAACCTGTTCCAACAACCTGTTGGGAATTTCACCCCTATCTCATATTCCATGTACTTAATATAGAATGGTTCACCAGCTGCTTCCTCTTAGGTTCTTTCTCCATTAATGCTCTTCCTGACTGGTGACACACATGCTTATCCTATTTCTTAAACTCCATTGATGATTAGTTACTTCGTCTAATTGATTTTTCTCTCTTCTTATCAAAATGACCTATTTACTCATTGCCAAAGACACCTTGCATTTTCCCACTACTAATATTATTACCTGCAGTTTCTCCTACCAACAGTGCCTGCCAACTTCCTACCAGCGTATTAAAATATTCCAGGAAGAAGTTCTAGACCCACCTACAAAATAGACCTTTAACTTGGCCACTTCCTTCCCAAGCATTTCACATCTCTGAATTCTTTGAGCAAGTTGTGATCCTTTTGTCAAAAGGATCATGTCCATGTTAAAAAAAAAAAAAGTGAGCTTGTAGTGAAGGTGTTCTTGAAATCTTTTGTTGTTATTTAATTTCTTTCATTTGTATGACTACTTTTATGTCACATAGATTGTAAACTCCTTGAAGACAGAAACTTCCTCTTAAAATACTGTTGTTCTATGCCTGTGTAGACCAGGCATTTCAAAATACTAGTTGATTTGCTTGCATTGCATCTGTTTGATGATAGAAATGAAGCAGAGATCACTACTGTAGTTCAGGTTGCAATATAGTCACTCATTAAATTGGCCCATTAAATATAAATAATTTCTTTTCTAGCGCATCACTCATAACATGCTTTTCTCTCTCAAGTATAGGAAAGAACATAATAGTGTGATAAAAACTGGGGGGAAAGACCTCTGATAATTGTGCTTGTGAAAACCTCTCTTTATGTGGTTGATGGTACCTGCAAAATCTGCAGGCAGCATGAACTTTTACTAGTTACCACTTGGTTAGGTGATGCTGCATGGCAAACAGCCATGACACTGTAGGTGTATACAGGTTTGGTTCAGTTTGGTTGAGCACTGCAGATACAAGCTGGTCTTGGGGGATCACTCCTGCATCTGCAGCCTGCTGTGGAGACCGTATCCACCTTGATCAATCATTTTTTCAATGCTTAAAATTTTTAATTTTAAATTAAGTGTCATTGTTTTATATTCTTGTTAATTTTTTGATATTATAGGACTTCTTCCCTCTGGTGTGGTCACAGCACCTCTCCCAGCAAATAGTATTTAAACATATATAGATTTTTCTAGTTTTAAAATGTCTACTTTATTCCTTATGAACACTTAATGATAGCATTTGTGTGAGGACAAGATGGCTCATAAAACTGACCTATGGTAAAAACACTAAGAGATGTTTAATTTTATATACATTTCCAGGAATCTCCAGAGAAGTGTACTGATGTAAAAATATGGGTACCACTACTTATTTTATTTAAGATTAAAGGAAAATACAAACTCCAGAAAGTAGTAATATAGCCAGTGTTAAAAAGCCATAGTAAAAGTTTCACAGAATATACATATATATATACTTATATATATATATATATATATATGCATATATATATGTTACTCTGCTGTTACATAGGGTATAACAATTTCACAAGTGTTTTTCTGGCACTGTAGTCAATGATTAGCAACCTATAATAAATAATAGTCACTAGACAAACTGGACACCCTCTCACATGAGCACAAATCTGCATGAGCACAAAGTACTACAGTTTTAGACTTGGACTTGTGGATTTTAATTTAGTTTATCTTCTAGTGTATTAAGAAATGATAGACACTTTAATTTTTCAGAAGCACTGCATGTACTCTGGCAGCAATTTGCTACTTCTGTTACATAGTAACATGTACTCCAAAGGCAGGAAGTGGTAAGTGTGCATTTCATTAGGACAGGGATTGTCAACCAAAACAGCAGCAAAGAGTGAATAGCAAACTTCCTGTAGTCACAGAAACAAGACATCCATCATGGATGACATGGGATATATTTCAGTGTGTCATACTCAGTCCAGAAATGCCAGGACTCTTCCTTTTAGTCTAATAATTCTGGATTGCTACTAGAAAGAAATACATTTAGAACATGGAAAAGTTGCATGCTGAAAAGGAGTTAAGAAGGGAATTTAGGAATTAAGAAGTTCTACCTAAGTATGTAGAACATGCTTTAAATTGTAGTAACTAGATTTCCATGTCTTTATACTGATACAAACCACAATCACTTCAGTTGCTGATCTTGCCTGGGGTCACTGGTGTCTGAGACCTTGTGGAGTTGTTGAGTGACTGTGTGGACAGCACTCAGCTCCCAATATTCTACCTTCTTCCATGAGGTTAGCTCTGGCTTCTCACCGTGAGGTGAGGTTCTGAGAAAACCAGGTAAGGATGGACTTCCGGTCTAAACTCAGAAGGGATTGACCCACCTCTGTGCTTTCCCCCTGCTGGCTAAGACAGCCACTAGATGAGCACTAGATGGTTTTATAACTTTGGCAGAGCCCCTATTGGTTTTGCACTCAATTCACTCCAGAATTAGACCCCATTTTATATTTCAGCACTATTTCTTACTTTCTCAGCACTGGGCAGTTCATTTAGCCACACTGAGCCTATCCCTCAGTTGGAAAACAGGTATGATGAGGGTGAAATGAAGTGTATTCACAGGACCTGGCCCATCATAGAAACTCAATAAATATTACTGGATCCCTTCTAAGGCTTCCTTCAGAGTTCAGAGACGAGAAAGAGGTATACACAGGTACACACCAATATGGAAATTAAGTATCTTGTGAAAGAAAATATTAATAAGAGTCTTGGGCATGAAAAAGGGCAGAGGTAAAAACAGTAGATGAACAGTAGATGAAGACATCTTTCCTGATCTATGCACTAACCTTGCAAGTCACCTGACATCAGGAACTGGCCTCTGAAAGCCTGCAATCCTCCCTCCCAGGCCTTGAGTGACCTAAAGAGATTGGACAGGTATCCTTATGATAAAATGTCCATCTCTTTGATTTTTGCCTGCTGCATGCACAAATCGCCTAGCAGACCTGAGTTTAAAGTATGCATGTTACCTTCCATGGGAAACTAACATATACCTACCAAAAACATTAACATCTTTGTTTCGGTCATGTGTTTGTCCCAAATGTAATTCCTTTTTCTTTTTTTCCCCTGAGAATTCCCAGCCTATTTCAACATTTTATATAGATAACTGAATCCCATGTGGTGGAGGGATGAAGAAGCTCTGACTGGCAGCTCTTTCACCCTCGTCTTTTCTGAGTCTGAATCCTCCTTTTATTTAATAAGCTCATCCTAACTATTTTTCTAACTATCATGGAGATTTTACACCAGTTAATAAACTTCATTTAAATTGAATTTGGAGAAATAAAATACTTATATTAAAAAATTCTTCAGGAAAAAAAAAGATATAAATGTTTGAGGAATAATTTGAGATATCTTGACTAAATTAATAAGGAAATGAAGTCCAAGGTTGTTAAAATCAGAATTTGTGCACTGATTTGAGGAAATCAAGAGAGAGTAGGTCAGCTCACAGGGAATTTCTCACGCCCTATTCTTCATACTCCACATCTAATTGGGTGACAATACCAGGAACTTCTCTTTCCCCTTCTCCATGTACACATGCATTTCTATCCTACAAGTTTTCCCAGAAACTTACCTTGTTCAGAGCACTCCAACTTAAACTGCATAGCGGCTCTGGCTAGGAGGCTGACCTCAGGGATAAATTATGGGGAGGTGGGGAAATCTGTGGTCCCTACTCTGGTTACTGACTTTGTTCAGAGTAGAAGTTTCCTTGATACTAGTTGATGGAATTTGTGTGGGAAGGAACAACAGAGGCAATGCATGACTAAAATGCTTTCATTCACAAAGACATACTGAAGTTTCTACTCTCCTGGCACTGGGAGAAAAAAAAGATTTAGAAAGTACTATCAAATAATTCATGCTCTCTGTGGCCAAATGAATGTCTTATTTTCAGTTAATTTTTATTTATTTTTTTTGGTCCAGATTTATTGGGGAATAATTGATAAATAAAAATTGCATATATATGGTATAAAGACCATGTATATTTTAGGTGTAAAATATGGTGATTTGATATACATTGTGAAATAATTACCACAATCAAGCTGATCAATACCTCTATCACTTAGTATATTTTTCTTTTGTGTGTGTGTCCGTATGTGTCTGTGTGTTTTGTATGTGGTGAGAATAACTAGCATCTATTCTCTTAGAAATTTTTAGCACACAGCACAATATTGTTAATTGTATTCTCCATGCTTTATATAATATTCTCAGAACTTACTCATCTAGTGATGCAAAGCTTGTATCCTTTTACCAACATTCCCTATTTCCCTGTGTTAAGCACTTTATATGTCTCGTTTTACCTTCACAATAGTCATACAGGGAAGGGATTATCATTATGCTCGTTTCATAGGTGAAGAAACTGAAGTTTTGAATTGTTTGTATAAGTTGCTTAAGGTCACCCAGTATGGGGTAGAATTGGTCTTGAACTCAGATCTGGTTATGCCAAGAACTTGGTTTCTTAACCATTATAAGATAAGAAGACTTTGACTTTGACAGGTTTGTTTTATTTTTTTCTAGATCTCACTTATTTTTATTTTGACAAATTTTAAACACAAAATGTTGAAAAAAGTCATACTGTGAAGTCATATGCTTCTTCCTAGATCCTAGATGCACATATTGCCACCTAAATTTTCCTCTCTCTATCCCTCCATCCAACCACTAACCAACTGTATTTTTTGATGACTTTCAAAAGAGATAAAAAAAGTTAGTAGAAGATGGGATTTGAATTAGGTCTTGAAGGATGTTATCAAGTCTCTAAGGCAGAAGGTCAAGGAAGAGGCAGTCTGGGTATGGGAGGCAGTGGGTAAAGGGACAAGGGTGGGAATATGTATGGTGACCTCACAGATCAATTTGGAGGGATCTATGACAGAGGTTGGAAGTGGTCAATGCTGGCACCCTGATTGTGGAGGGTGGACAGAGAGGCTAGATTGAAGAGGGATTTGTCCACCCAAATGGAGGATTTCCTTTCCCATGATAACAAATAAGTGAAAAAGGAACTCCAAGGGTTTCCAGTAGAGAGAACATGTACTAACAGACCTGGAAGGCTAGTGACATAGGTAGTTATATAGAGTAAGAGGGTCCTAAAGCACTGAAAGTAAGGCAATTCGAGTGGCCCACCACTGGGAGTCTAGAGGATGGTGAGAACAGAGACAAAGAGAGAACAAAATGATTAACAAAATGAAATACATTTGTTTTATTGCTGCTAAATTCAAAACCAGTATTTGCTAGATTATAACAATCATTCAGAATAATACAACCTAAAAAAAGGTTTTAGATGCTTTTCAACTCCATAGAATACCCCTACTTGCCAGTGTTTGGTGAAGGGTGGACATTTTGGATGCCGACTTGGTCAGGTGCCAGGCCAGGAGGCTCTTTCACATTTGTCATCTTGTGTGTTTCTGGAAAATGCAAGAAAGCACTGCGCTTACTCCCAGAATTCCTCTGGCAAGGTGGTTCTCAATGGGGAGCAATTTTCCCTCATTGGGACATTTGGCAATGCCTGAAGACAATTGTGGTCATCACGGCTATTAAGTTAGGACCCACATCTAATGAGTAGAGGCTGGGGATGCTGTGGAACATTCTACAATGCCCAGGGCCGACCTTCAGTAAGCAATGGTTGGGTGTCAAATAGCAGTGGATAGGTTGAGAGTCTGATTTAATCAGCAAGGAGGTTGGCTCAAGTCATGTTTTTTTATTTTTTAGATGAGATACCTAAGGCTTAAACAAGTTAAGAAGTTTCCTAAGTTCAAACTGGTAAGAAATTAGCAAAAACTAGATTTTTACTTTAACCCTCCACTTCCTAATTCAATGTCTTTTGGCAACATCATGTCTCCATAAAAAGGAAAAAAGAACTAAAATAGTTCTCTGACTTTAAGTTATGGTGATGAGGGAATTTTAGTGCCAAAGGCCAAGGCAAAGATGTAGGAAAGGAGAAAGAAAGAGTTTCAGGGAAGCTAAAAGCAGATCATAGTGCTAAGTTTAGTTCTAGATCAGTTGTCATTAGAAGTGATGGGATGGGAGAATTTAAGTGAAAATACCTGCCGCGGGCTTGGCATTAAAAACTGAAGTTCCAAGTGAGGACAGGGCTGCAGGTACACTGCTTCAGCGTGGTAGGTGTTAGCCAGTCTAAAAGATTCCAAAAGCCAGGGTATAAGGGTTGAATTCAAAAAGAAATGTTTGTCAGAAAAGAAATAAAGTGATAAAAAGGCATCAAGGAGCACAATGAAGACAGTGGGATCCAGAGGTTACCCGGAGGTTGCGATACTAGGAAAGCAGTTAAGAGTTTTAGAAGTTATTCAGAAACTTTTGTTGCTTAGTGAATAAGCAGGAGTCTTACTATTCTTTTTTCCTTTGGTATAATTGACAGCATCTTTTTAATGCGATTTGTAGTTATTCTTAGTCTTTTTATGGTAAGGTTTCATTTTGATTTATCTTTTATTTATTTTATTTTTATTTGTAACATTTGAAAATAACTTTCAATTCTATTTGGCAAAATTTTCAAGGTTCCATGCTCAACTCCCAACTGCTGCCAGCTTTCAGTCTGACATGCACACTCCAAATATTACTAATCTGGGGTTAATATTCGCTTCTCTTCCATGAGTACACACATCCTTGTTTGATCAAATAATAGAAATGAACAATTCTTTCCATAATGGATGTACACTGAGGTGTCATACTTCTGAGAATCTCATTAGAAAATTGATTCCCCTGAACCATGATGCAATATGATTTTAGTTAACATACTTGTTTTTCACTGAATATGAATGGTAGGAATTTGACCGAGTGTGTTGTGCCTCCAGGCCAGGAAAGCACTAGCTATTAACACTCAAGATCATTATCAGCAACCCATAATTACTCAACTCTCAAAAGATGAAAATCATTTTGCTAGAGAATCAGGAGAATGAAATCTGAACACTCTAAGAATCAAAAAACCAAACAAATGCAATGTCCGAAAACATAGCTTTTAATGAAATAAACAATGTGATTTGCTTTGGAACTTTCTAGAGCTGGTATAACTAGTGACTTAGACAGTAGGTAGCTTTTGAGTTTCTCTCCCTCCCACCATTCCTCCCTCCCTTCTTGAAACTTCTTTTAAGAACTTTATTATTTTATTTACACAAACTTGGTGTCAGGATCAGACTAGAGATAAATACAAAGACAGGAAAACACATCTCATCAGCGCCACACAGACAATCTCTGTTAAAAAGCTGATGTACATCTTTCAATGCACACATTCCTATAAATATTGATCAGTTTCTATAAATTGAGTCATATTAACCAAGCTACTTTGTGACTTGTTCTTTTCATTTATATCAATTAAGTTTTGATAAAACAATCTCAAAATCCTCAAAAATGTATTAATCCATGGACTTCATATAAATCCTCTAAGTTGTTGCATGAACCATTCTTTTATATAGTAAATTTTTGCCTCTTCTTCAGGTATCTGCCAGATTATTCTTTTTAGAATGAATGTGTGTGTGAGTCCATGTTTCATTTATCAGATTTACTTTAAGAAGAATTTATTTGTATATAAGAATGAATTTTGTTGCCAATCAGCATTCTGGGACTAAGAAAGTATTCACAGTAGAAATGACCTGAAAGCCAAAGTGTTTGGGTGTGCTCCCGCTGTCTGGCACTGGAGACCTTGACCTCTAGTCTTGGTTGAATTTCACTAAAGCTCTAGTTCTAGAATGAGTCACTGGCTAAAGGTCCCATAAGCAAATGGTGGAAGTCAGCCAAGCCAGAAGCAGAGTGGAGAAAAATCATTGCTAAGACTGACACAGTCAAGAGAGCTCCCATGTCCTACTCCTTTGCTGAAGGCTTCCAGCAGGGCCCAGGCCCCTTTGCATCTATGGAATGTGGTTACAGTTCTTGATGGGACACACTTAGTTCCTGTGTCTATATTTTAAGATGAGACTTGGTGGGGAGCTGCCATCATCACATGCGTCAGTGAAAGGACATTTGTGCTATGGGGACCCCTTCTGCTGCCTGGCTTCTTTCTCTGACCCAGAGAGCCTCCATTCTGTAGACTATGAGGAGATGGACATTTTAGGACAAGAGACAGAGAGAAAGCAGTGATGACATTTCACAAGGCAACACAATCCTCACCCCCATCCAATCTAAAGCTGAGTACACGCTGGATCTTACTGCCCCTGTCCTTGCCCTACAGAGGAAATCATCAGATCATAGCAAACCTGAGCCTCAGAGCAGACCATACTGCTGTGGTGACCTAGAGGCAGCAAATGAGCTTGGCTCCTAGCATGTAACTGAGCAAGCCCCACCCCCCCCACCCGGGTGGGGGGGTAAGGAGGGTATCAAAACTTTGTATCACATTTCTCTGGGAGAAACTGGGGATGAGACAAAAATCTAACTACATTCTCAAAGACACAGTGCAGCCCTGTGTGTTGATGGAGGGCCAGGCAGTGGGTATTCAAATCAATCGGGAGGGGGCTACGGGAAGGACATATCCATACATCTCACCTCCAAAAGAGGCCAGTAATCTCAGATTCAGGTGAACATACACTTGTCATAATCTATTAATTCTGTCTGATTCTAAGAAGAGGAGGGAATCCCTATATGGCAGTGCTGGTGCCTCAAGTTTTATTAAAGTTATTTTTCCCATGTGAGTTTCTTTGAACCACATGTAAATCTCTTAGTACAGTTCCTGGGCGGTAGTAATTAATTATTAAGCGCACACTAGGAGGAGCTGCAGCAGCAAGGACATAAGATGAGTCAAGAACATTGATTTGGCTCCCTGAACCTGGGTTCAGCCCAGAACTCTCTTGTCTCAACTGAAGGAGTGCTTTTCCCAGGAATCTACCCTCCCAATTCCTATGCTCCCTATTGAGGCTGGAACTTAGCCCTTCTGTCTCCAGTCTTCCAGCTGACCTTGGGCATCTCTTGAACCCATGGTGACAGAGACATCCCAGCTGAGGTTTCTTTCTGCTTCTCAAAATGTATTAAAAAAACTGGTAATGCCACAGTATTTAGATAGAGAATGGGCTTATTTGCCCTCAAAGTTTAACCAAGAGAAATACTTTTCCGAAATGCTAAGAAATGTAACCCTTCAACCCAAAGACCTTCTCGGATGAGGCTCCAAGCTCTAGTTCTCCACTGTCTCTCCATTCATTAGTCCATTCTCAAGGGTAATGAATTCTTTTATAAGCTGTATTTGCTAACTATTTGGTGTATTTTAGACTTAGATTCACTAACCATTACTTATATGTAACCTAGAGTTTTTTGCAAGTGAAAATAGGATTAAATACAGATTTGTTGTTTAAGGGAAGAAAATTAGGGGAGGGAAATGGGACAAAATAACTAGAGGGCAAACTGAGAAAGGACTTTATTAGCCTCCTTAAACACTACCCCAAGATATTTGTGTGGCTAGTATTTTCTCCTACTGCTCACTAACATCTTGGTCCCTGCTCAGATTTTCCACAGTGGAACTCAATCTGAAACTCTGATGTACAACATACTAAATCACCTAGGGACTTTTGCTAAGAAGCAAATTATGATTAGGAGATTCTGGTTTGGGCCTGGGGTTGGGTTCATATTTCTAACAAGTCCCCAGATCAAGTGGATGCTGTTGAGTGGCAAGGATGTAGACCCCAGGAAGCTGGAATCAAATCAGGAGGCCTTGCTCTGAGCAGAGAATAACTTAGAAGAAGGGTCCTGTTGGTCAAATCTGTAAGCTCCTTCTTCAGGTTAGTGAGCAGCAGACTTTCAGTTCCATTTGGAGAGCAAGGCAAACCGTAGCATGATCAACAGTGGTAATGTTTTCATCCTTGGATGAAACCAGTGCCAACATCTTACTCATTTTGTCCTCTCAGCAATTAGATGGAGTGGCCTATCATTATTACTGCTTTATGGGTAGAGAAACTAAGGCGTGGAGAATTAAATAGCTAGCCCAAGGTCACTAGCTTTTCTGGAGAATTGAATCCACATTCATTTGGCAGCAAGACACAGTACTTTTTTAAATTTAAATTTTTAACTAATTATATAACTTTTTCCTACCGTAGTTGTATATCCCCAAATTCTCCTACCACCATGCCACCTGTGAACTCTGGAACTCCCATCATGACCCCTTGTGTTCCTTGCCCCTGATTTTGCCCTTCCACTGTATGCTTTAGTTTTTGCCCTCCCTTGCTATATGCTTTAGTTCTGTCATTAGTTTGTTAGCTTTAACTTTTTCTTGTCCTTTGCCTTCTCGCTATCCCGCATCTAACCTCTGGTAAGAATGGCACATATCAAAAAGACAATATTTTATTTTATTTTTTTCTTATCTTTTAAAATTTTTTTCTAGTTTATATGTTTGTTAGTTTCTATTTTATATGGAAGAAAACGAGTTACAGAGGGGTATACATATTACAATACCATAATTACAAAATTATAAACCATGCCAAATAATATATTATTTACTCATATGTGTGATTTAAAAGTTTCAAATACTACAGGAACTATAAACATCAAATCCAGTGTACTGATTATTATTTCTGGGAATGTGTAAGGGGGAATAGAAGAGCTATCCACAGAGAATATCAACTATCTCTGTAATGCCTGATTTTTAATCTAATTTTTAAAATTTTGCATATATATGTGTATTTATATATAAATATATATTACATTATTGTGTGCCCCAGGGTTTTCCCATTTTCCTAACACCTGTTAACCATCCTGCTCTTTTGTGCCCTCTGCCTCCCTGCCTTCTTCCCCCTCCTCCTCTCACGCTGGCTCCATCGTTCAGCCTGATTGGTTGTTTGTAATTTTAAAGAGACAATATTTTTAAATAATACTCAGGGCCTCAGTTTCTCGAGCTGTGAACTAGAAAGCACTGGCTGACAGAGAGGGATCCTTGCCAACGCAGGGCGTCTTGTATTCTCCTATCTGCTCTTTGAGCCTGCAGGGAAAAGTTCTTTTTAAGAACACCGGGGCTCCCTGGTTGCGTAGTCCAAGGGACAAAAAGCGAGGCTGTTCTCGGGGGGGTCGGGCTGTCCCGCGCGACCTGGTTCTGACACAGTGGGCCAGTCCATTGCATAACCGCGAGGCGTCTCTGTCCCTCGCCCCTCACTCCCGCCAAGCTGCAGAGCCTAGAGCAGATCCAGAGAGACATTCCTCTTGCCCGGAGGGCAGAGAGTCCCAGGCAGATCCGACAGGGTTGAATTTGACAGAGCATTTCGGGGCCCGGCCACTGGGCTGTCCCCCCGCGACGCTCTCTTCCTCTCGCGTCGCGCGCGGGGCGCAGCCAGCTCCTCCGCCCCGTCGGGTCCCCGCCCCTCGAAAGCGCGGATCGCTGCGCCTGCAGCCCGCGAAGGAGCCGCCACTCCAGAACCCAGCCTCGCGGGTGCGCCCCGGGGGTATGTCCACGCGCCACCGCCAGGGTCGGAGCGGTCAGGTGAGGTGAGGACGCGGCGGGCAGAGCAGGGATCAGCAGTAAGGGTCTGTGCGCTCTGGGTCAATCTCCAGCGGGCGGCTCCCGCTCGCCTATCTCAGCGCGCAGCAAGGAGTTCCCAGGGCTCTCTCTCTCTCCACTCTGGGCTCCATAGTGCGGAGGTCTGTGGGACTCAGAGGACCCAGGCATTTGGAGATAGGGCTGCGGGGCGGCTAGGTAGATTGGGTGGAACTGGTGTAGCGCGCTCCGTGGGTTCTCTGCTTCCCCAGTGCCCGGAGCGCGCCGCGAGCTCAAGCCAGGTGGTTCTGGACACCTGTAGCTTAGGAGAGACACGTGTCAGTGTTCGGCTGGCACTCTGGCAGTTTCTGGACAGATGGCTGTAGGGGAGGCCTTTAGCTCCATCTCCTGTTGTTTTCAAATGCAGACTTAACGGTGCAAAAGAATTCGCTTTTCTTTTGGTTTTCAGTGTGTATCTTTTTTCATTTTTTAAATAAAAACCTCTCTGCCTCAGATAGTAATATTTATTTCTCATGTGCAGTCTTCTAAGTCTACACCAGTCTTCAAGATCTTCGGTTGATTGAATTTAATTTCTTTTTCCTTGCTCCTTGTTCTCAACTAAGAGTTGTGATACCTATGAAATGGGATGGAGAATAAGAGAGAGAGAGAGAGAGAGAGAGAGAGAGAGAGACAGAGACAGAGACAGAGAGAGAGAGACAGAGAGACAGAAAGAGAGGCAGAGTGGGGGGGAGGAGATGGAGAGAGGGAGAGGGAGAGGGAGGGGGGAGAGTGAGGGAGAGGAAGAGAGAGAGGGAGGGAGAAAAAGAGGGAGGGAGGAAGATTGCAGCAAAATTTTTGAGTAAGGGTTCAAGATTCTTGGGGCTAGTAGGTTGGCATTCTATTTTCACAACTAAGCACTCTAAACTTCTTTGTGCCTTTTTTTTTTTTTTAATGTTGAGTCAAATGGGAGTTTCCTGGTCACTGGTCCAACTCTTCCTTTTTGAAGGGACTTTAATTAATTCTTCCAACTCGTTTCTTTGCTGATAACTGGGCATCACAGTGGTGCAACCAGCTTACCCCAGGAGGAAAGCTGTAAGTCTGCTACATTCAGAAACACACTATCTCTGCAGTCATCCAAGATGACTTATTTTTAAAATCATCAATTGCCCCTGCTTGATGTGTCTCCACACTCCCCCCCACCCATAAATGTCTTGCCAAACTGAGTAAATGGTGTCTGCCTTTTCAGAAGAACCTAACATGCTGTAGAAGAAGTCAAGATCTTATGTAAGGGTATCAGTTTAAATGACTGTTTGAGGGTCTTCCACACTGCTTTCCATTGTGGCTGGACCTTTTATATTCCCACCAGGAGTGTTAAGAGTGTTCCTGTCTCTCTGCATCCATGCCAGCACTTGTTGTTTTTTGATGTGGGCCTTTCTTACTGGTGTAAGGTGGTATCTCTTTGTGGTTTTGATTTGCATTTCCCTGATTGCTAGTGACATTGAGCAGTTTTTCATGTGCCTGCTGGCCATTTGTATTTCCTCTTTGGAGAAGTATCTTTTTAGTTCTTCCTATTTTTTGATTGGGCTTCTTGTTTTGTTTTTGTTTAGTTGTGTGAGTTCCTTGTGGATCTTTATTATTAAACCCCTATCACTCTTGTGGAAGGCAATTTTTTTTCCCCATTTGGTTGGGCTTTTTTTTGTTTTTTCCTGTTGTCTCTTTTGCTGTAAAGACCTTCTGCTCTTTAGTTTGTTGTAGTCCCAGCTGTTTATGTTTTCCTTCTTTTTTTTTTTTTTCCTTCTGTAAATGTATCCAGAAGGGGATTTCTGAATTGCAATTCAGGGAGGGTTTTGCCCAAGCTCTCCTCTACGTATGTTATGGTTTCAGGTCTGACATCTAAGTCTTTTATCCATTTTGAATTGTTTTTTGTACATGGTGTGAGGGAGTTATCTTGGTCCATTATTTTTTGCATGCCTTAGTCCAGTTTCCCAATAACATTTATTGAAGAGGCTATCTTTGTTCCAATCTAAGTTTTTCACTCTTTTGTCAAAGATTAGTTGACTGTATATGTGTGGTTTTATTTTCGGGCACTCAATTCTGTTCCATTGATCTGATTGTCTGTTGTTTTACCAGTACCATGCTGTTTTAATTATCATGGCTTTGTAGTATAACTTGAAGTCTGGAATAGTTAATACTCCATTCTCTCTTTTTTTGGCCAGGAGGCTTTTTGATATTCGAGGTCTTTTGTTATTCCATATGAATTTCTGTAATTTTTGTTCTATCTCTTTAAAAAATGTTATTGGAATTTTGATAAGGATTGCATTGACTCTATAGATTGCTTTTGGAAGAATGGCTATTTTGATGATATTCTTCCAATTCATGAGCAGGGAATGTCTTTTCATTTCCTTATGTCTTCTTCTATCTCTTTTAGCAGTGTTTTAAAATTTTCTTTATATAGTTCTTCTACATGTTTTGTTAGGTTTATATCACTCTTCTGGGAATCTACCCAAAGGAGACCTCAATGTAGATCCAAAGGGAAACCTGTGCTCGAATGTTTATTGCAGCATTATTTATAATTGCAAGGACATGGGAACAATCCAAATGTCCCAGAACAGATGAATGGATGAAAAGGATGTGTTGTATATACATAATGGAATATTGCTTATCAATTAAAAATGACAAATTTGATGAATTTATGATAACATGGATGTACCTAGAAGAAATCATATTAGCAGAAACAAGTCAGAAAGTAAAAGTCAGAAACCAAATGGTTCCACTAATATATGGGCAACCAAATGAAAGTATACAACTGGGGGTGGGTGGGAACCAGCTGGAGCGGCCAGGGAGGGGAGGTGGTGGGTGATCCCTGGGGATTACAATGATGTAAAATATATATATATATGAATAAATTATATAATAAAAATAAATTACTATATTTGAAGGATCTTAGGATTGAAGAACTTTTAAAATTGAAGAGGTTTTAGAGTTCTATTCCAACCTTACCTTTTAAGATGGTTGTGTGGGGATTTGGACCTGTTGGCAAGGATTGGCTGAGCTCAGACCCCAGAATCCAGGCTTCTCCTTTCCATTTTCTTCGGTTTCAAGCCATGTTGCTTGCAGGTATTTTGAACGAAAATGATGTGACTAGAATCACCTGGTCATATTATTTTCCGGCTCTTATTTTTAATTTATATAACTCAAAAAGATCTAAACTGATGAGATTCTGAAATAGATGAGAGTTTGGTTTATTCAAACCAATTTTGTAGCACAATTAAAAAAAATAGAAACCTTCAAACAATATTTTCCATTCTTATGTGAAGATAAATATGCAGCTGAACTTCAGAAGAAGAAATATAATTTAAATGGGTGGAACTAAATTTATCCCACCTCTCCTTAGAGGACTACTGATGGGCAGTGCTTATGTTGATGATTGGTTGGATAGTTAGAAGCTGAATTTCTGACTTTCAAGCCGCCCTGAAAAGAGTGACTTGCACAATGACCATGCATTTTTTGTGATTGTGTGAATCATGCCCCATGACAGAATGGAGGAAGAGATTTTAAGTAGACTTTTATAGCATTTTTAGCATTTTCTATATCCTCATTTTCATTTTCATCCAACTTAACAGATACTTATTAAGTGCCTATTAGGTGCCTACAGATGTTCTGGACATTTGGATATGTTAAAAAAAAAAAGCTTTGAACCTTAAGTTACAATTTATTCATTAGAATTTTCCTAGGAGTTTGCTTGGTGGATATGAGAGAACTTCAGTTTGCAGAATGCAGGGAACATCCATGCTCCCTCTTATTTTCCTTCCAATCTCATGATTGTGCTGATTTTATAATCACTGAAAAACAGACAAGCAAATTCAGATGCAGTTATTTCAATTTTTTTGAACTTATATTCTAGCCCATGCTAGTGGTAGTTACCACATTTGGTTATTTTATGTATGTTCATTCAGAGTCCCTGAAATTGACTTCCCTTTAGTGTCACTTTATGACACAAGGGAAGAGTCATTTTCATAATAGTGTTAGTGCCCCCATGTTAGTATTGAAGACTGTACCTGTGTTAGTTTATGAGAAATAACATTTATTTTTTTTTCTATTTTTTTTAAATTTTAATTTTTAATTCTTTAATCACAAACTCAGTAAATGGTTTTTGGGATATCTCCCCCACCTCCCTCCCTCAGATGCCCCCTCCATTCTTTCAAATCCTACCCTTTTTTGTTTGCTAGTCTGTGTTAAGTCCATTAGTCTCTTTCTTTCCTGTGGTAGTGTTCTTTCATTTGGGTGAAGGACTATGTTCTTGGAACCAGGTGAGCCTTGATGGTAGGTTTTCAGTCTTAGGTTTGCACTGGGCAGCCAGTCTATTTTTGTTTGTGGTCTTTCCATGTTTTCTCGTTGGAGACTGTCTTCTCCAACCCTATCACTGTTGTTTTGCTGCTTTATCTTATGGTGCTGATATCAGGTTTAGGGGGGTCTCACCACCTGCCAGTGTCAATGAAGAAGTTTCTCTGTGGATACAGGCAATTGTGATTGGCCATTGTAGATGATCTCCTCTGCCTAAGTTTGCAGCCTTGCTGTGAGGCCAATGCCCCCAGTCTTTGGCCTTCCTTTCCTCTCCTGTAAAGTGGGGAGGGGTGCCTTGCTCTCCCAGAAGGCATTTCTGAAATGAGGTCTTGGGTCTCCCAGACCCAGTGAGTGCATAGGTACACTTCATGATATCTTGTTTTTATAGATGTTTCTCCTGTCTCACCTGGATTGGTTCTTTTGATTGTCCATCTGCTGTGTCCAGCTCAAGCTTGTGGGCTGGATTTTTACCTGGTCCCTCACACATTTTATGATGGGGCTAGTGTTATA
This sequence comes from Uropsilus gracilis, assembly GCA_004024945.1. Taxonomy (NCBI): domain Eukaryota; kingdom Metazoa; phylum Chordata; class Mammalia; order Eulipotyphla; family Talpidae; genus Uropsilus; species Uropsilus gracilis. Next base: position 22,929 of record PVHY01011621.1, on the reverse strand, counting down.
TATGTTCTTGTTCCTCTTGAAAATTAGTTGGAGAGTGATGAAATGGAGGGGGCACAATCCCCCACCCCCATCCACCTGCCTGTCTGCCTGCTCAACCCCCCTGCCCACTTGTGCACCAGTACCTCCCTATATGGGTGTGGGACCTAGATGTCCATGCATGTGCCATCCCAATCCCCCCTTGGGCTGGAGTCTGGGGGCAAATGCCTCGGCTGATCTTGGCTGCAGGTGGCTGCCGTGCAACAACCATCCACTGGTAGATGGGGCTACAACCCCATCTGTCCCCCCTCCTGGGCTCTCCAGACTTGGGGAGGGGCATACCCTGGGGTCTTCTCTGTCCCTGCTCTCTGCTGACTAAGGGTGGAAGGGTGGGAACCCTGGGCTGCATGGAGGCCTCCTGCATCTTATTTGTTTATGAAGATGATGTTCTGCCTTTACTTTGCCTTCGGTTACATTAGTCACCAACTGTCTACCCTGTTGTAAGTGGCACAATGTTGTGACTTGATGGTAAATTCATTACCATGGAAGTTTTTCTTTTTAATTAGACATTCCAGTTTTAAGCATTTTCTCATTCTCTAACATGCTTTTTCTTCAAAATGGCTTGGATTGCAAGCTCAGGCATGTTTATTGTTTTTAACAAGAGCTTATCAAAATCAACTTGGCAGTTTTTCTATTGCATACAGCCAAAAACAGTATTTAGCGCAGCTTTTGGGTTGTTTATGCATTCCTTACTAAACCAATTGCTTTGTTTTTAAAAATCACCAATCTGCAAGCTGTTTCCTTCTGAGTAGCTTTCTAGTACATCTAAAAACTCACCCATTAAAGTGATATAATTTTTAATTGAGAAGAAACAAAGCCATCCTCGAAGACATAAGAAGGTTTGAATACAAAGATTTTCTGTCTCTGTTTCTAATTTGTTCTACATCAAAAGAAAGTGAGAAGTGTCACTGTCTAACTGTATCCTGTTTGAAAGTGGTCTCTGTTAAATTCTCAGAGAATCATTACCATTTCTGATGGCTGCTGGGTGCTCAGAGTAACTGATTTTCTTCACTTGCAATCACTTTGCCTGTCAAATATTCACTGTCTTTCTAGATGAATGGGGTGAGATACTATAACCAGGTAGGAAATTGCATGCTATCCATTGGTTAACTAATGGGTTCTTTCATTTTTTTTTTACTTAGTAAATAATTTTTAAACTTCTACTCCTTATTAGAGATTGGTACAAAGGTTTGTTTTTGGCTTCTCTTTTCCTACATTGGATCCTGCTTTGGAAGTCATTTATCATATGGTGTGGAGGAAAAAATTTCACATGATAGATTGCCAGTTATAAGCACCACAGAAGATAGATAAAGACTGGAAACTAGATGGAAGGAGAGGGAACATGCAGGGACTTCCTCCTAAGGATGACTGTCTCAAAAGCTGCTCCTTGAAAGGTGCATAGGATGGTAAAGCTTTTATAGCATATAAGATTTACTTATCTTTTGGGACACATCCCTGCTTCTTTCTGAAGACCTAAAACTCTTCCTTTTGGGAACTAGTTGATGCTGTGTTGACTTGTATAATGGCTACTTAATCACCTCCATATTCTCTGCATGCATACACCTTCCTCCTGAATAGGGATGTCCTGACCACACTAAAATAAACACTGAGTTCATAATGCTTTTCTTTCTCTCTGAAACCCATACTGATTGTTGCTTAGAGCAGAGAGACCACTATGAAAAATAGATGGCTCTCTTTGCTTTAACTATCCCCAAGGGCAAATTTACAGGGGTGTTTAGTGATGGTCTTGTTTATCTCAGTAGTTCTTGTTATTGTCATTCTGTAATTTGATTAAATAGTGCATAAACTGATATGATAGAAATACCAAACACTGCTATTTCTATGATAACTAAGTTGATAGTCTATGAAAATGAACCACATTAAGATCAATAGCAACACATGCTCCCGTGTGAACCCCAGTGCAATGTTATGTCAAGTGAAAGAAGCGACACTGAAGGTGACTTGTAGTGTGCTTCACTTTATAAGAAATATCTGTAGCAGGGCAATCCATAGAGATAAGAAGTCTATTAGTATTTGCCAGTGTATGAATGTTGGGGGATTTGACTGATAGTAGGTATATAAGGAAGGCTACTTTTTGCCTTGAAGGCTATAGTTTGAAATAGAGAATTTTATCTCAATAAAAAAGGACAAGCTGAAAAAACAATATCAACAATTAAAGTACTACTACTCAGTTGTGGAATATAGAACAAAACAGGGAACACTACGGTAAAAGTCTAGAAAGAGTTTGTACTCAAGCTTTTCACAAATACATTTATAGCCCAACTGTTTCAAGAAATGGAAGCAGGAAATCTGGATGTGATTTAAGAAAGAGAGGCAAAACGGAACTGATCATGACCTGACAGAGAAAGGTTAGTGAATGGTTTTACTTTTATCTATGTGACTAATGTTGACATAAAATATTTTAAATATGCGGCATCAACTTTTGACTCAGCCTTTGCTGACTTCTAAATGCTTCAATTAAGAGAAATTTTACTATTTCAATTTCTTAGGGTACCCAGTATGTTTTGAAAATCACTCATCTCTGCAGGATTTCTCTGGGGATAAATTCCATGATTATAAACCTCTCTTATGGATATAATATTAGTCATGTAAGATTGTAAAACAGCCCTGAGTTTATTTTCAAGCTTCCAAATCACCATAGAAATCACAACCTATTTTTCTGCAAACTGTGTTATGCTTCCCTGGTTCATATTTATAAATATAAAATACTAACTACACATTTCAAAACATTTATGAGCATAAGTCACCATTTTCTGGCTTGCTATTATTATATATTACATAATATTATATATTATTATATGTATTATTATAGACTAAGGCTGTAATCACTTATATTTGGACCAATTGGCATTGATTTTGCCAGTTTACTTTTCTGGATGAAATACTTTCCATGGTAGTAAACTCATATTTATCTGCCAAAATCAGTTGTATTTCTTGAAATAGCAGTTTCAACTCTCTGAACCACATTCTTTGCTCGTGAATGGACCAGCAAACCCCTCCTCCCCCAAAGTCCACATTCACAGCAAAGCTAAATCTGCTTTAAGGGAGAATATATTGCTGCTTCTGCAGCCAAATATGGATCAGTCAGAAAACTAGTAAAAAGCAGCCTTAACCATCATTATTAACTTGTCATAATGAAGGTAGGGTTCAAGAGGGAGTGATCCAAACTCACAGGCATTCTTGCTGTCAAAAAGAAGTGACTTGTTCACGCTGATGTGCTCAGTTGATTCAAGACTATCTCAGTGGTTTTCAACCTTAATTACTCATTAGAATTATGAAGGAGGGAAAAAAGTATTCGTGCCAAGGACCCAATTCAGTAGGTCTGTGATAAGGCAAGTGTTCCTTAGTTTTAAAAGCTCCTCTGGTGAATTTCTTGTGCATTCAGATTTATGAGACTTCAATATATATAAAACTCAATAATTTTATACTTTTTCAGGACAATAATTTTATACTTTTAATTTTATACTTGTTGAAGCAAGTGTTTGTTATGTCTTTTTACATAGCCAAATGGAAAAATGACTTTTCTCCTTTGAACTGTTTGTATGCTTTTTTTCCCCCTACATTTTCTACTCTGTGTATGGGAAACTTTCTTGGTGGTTGAGAGAATTTTCTGTTTTTTTCCCCATAAATGTCAAGCCAAACTGGTATCAATATGGATAGCTAACCAATCATTTGCTTAATTTTTTCATGCTTCTTGGTGATTATGGTATAGTACTAGTTAATTTCTTTTGGATAATAATTTGACCTTTTCCTCTATAGTATCTTCTTTCTCTATAATAACTTGCAGGTGCTATCTTTATTATTATTTATTTCTTTGAGATGATTGGCTGTCCTCTGAGAATTCAAAGATGTCCCTGGATTATTATCCTTCTATTTAATTGTATCAAAAATAGACTTGAAAATATAGAACTTTTATATCAGAAAAATGTTATAATGACCCTTGAACAACAAAGGTTTTCGGCACCCTAATCTTCATGCAGTTCAAAATCTGTGAATAACTTTAACTCCCTAAAACCATAACTAATTGCTGGCTGTTGACTGGAAGTCTTGTTGATAGTACAAACAATCATTAACATGTAGGTTATATGGATTAGATGTAACTACTAAACATGATAAAAATACCCAAGAAACTGTGCAGATCAGTTTTTACTACAAACTGCTTACTACTGTTTTTACTATAAACTGGAGATGATTGAAGTCATGGTAATTAGCAACAGGAGATGGCTACAAAATTGTAACAGAATGTACTATAATTGATTTTATGCAATTATGATTTAAAATTTTATTTACATTTATTTACATTTCTTTTGGCTGTCAATGGCACCATGTGTTTGTGTGCTCAAGTTTTGATAAATCTTAATTTTTATAGTTGATTTTTATATACTTTATGGTCATAAATGATAGCATAGTATTTACATGTATTTTATTCATTAGTGACATGCCTAATATTTTTGCTATTTCTAGACTTTGTGGTTCTCTGAATTTTTTCAAATTGTTACAAGTCTCCAAAAATGTTTTCAATTTATTTATTGAAAAAGTCCATGTATGCAGTACAAACCTGCCTTGTTCAGTGCTAACTATATGTATTTCTCTTATAAGAAGGAAGTTTAAATAAGGAGCTTAAACCTTGCCTTATATGATTTAAACAATCGTCAATTTGAGGTTTTCCTTTGTCATTAGGATTTACTATCCTGAGACAGAATGGTAAGGTGATTGACACAGATCATGAAGACTGAACCAGTGGACTACTTACAACCAAATTTGTCTTTTTAACATTTGTTCTTATTTTATTTCCAATACTCATTAAAATTCTTACCCACTGTTACCAGTTAGCATTCCCATTTTGTGTTTTGATGGTTGATTTTTGTGTTAAAAATGGCCTCTAAAACTCCTGTCATGGAAATCCAGGAAGAAGAAGTTCAATAATGAAAGAGTGCCAGATGTTTGAGAGATCAGTTAGTTAAGGACAGTGTCACCCCTGGGGGTTAGAAAGCAGTCGCTGGTGATAATGCCCAAACAAACAGTCTCGTGGTGTATTAGGGAGGAAGGAAGCAAATTCCATTCCACTGAAGTGGGAGTGAGGACAGGATGAAGAGATAGTGCTGACAGTTCCTTGAGAGGTTGGGTTTGTAAAAGGAAGAAAGTAATTGGTGATGGCTAGAAAAGGTAGGAAGACTGAAGGGGTCTTCTTTTCTCTTTCATCCTTTTGTCTATTCTCATATTTTGAGTAAATTTATAGGTTAGAAAAGATATAGTGTATAGGTATAGTTCAAAGTACAGAAAAAAGGAAAGGGGATGGCAAATGGAAAAATTAAGTATAAAAGGACCATCTTTCCTTGAGAAAAGAATAAACTAGGTTTGCATGTGGGTTGAATAAGCTGGAAGCCTTAGCTGAAGGAAAGGTTATGGAGGGAAATATTATCCAGTTCCTCAGTTCTGTTTATTAAATAGTAGCTAATAAATGTTTTGGGCCATTTATGTTCTAAACATGTTGAAATACTTTTTGTATGTAAACTCTTTCATTTCTTGTTACATCCCAGGGAAGATGAAAGGGTGCACTAGTTTTAACAACTCAAGCATTGAGGGGTTAAACTACTTGTTTGGGATAATATGGTTGCTGAAAGGCACAACCAGGACCAAAGCTCTGTCACGCTCTGCTGCTGGATCTGAGGGTACACGGAGTTCTTAAGATTTTGAATAACCCCAAAACAAGAGGAAGGAAAGCTGGGGCTTATCACCATTACCTTTCCATTTGTAGAACTTCTTAGCTTTTCACTGCATTTTTTTTTTTTTTTTGAGACTAGGTCTTGCTATTTTTGCCCGTGGAACCGCAGGTTCTCGTTGCCCGGGGGAACCACAGACTCAAGCAATCCCCAGCCTCAGCTTCCCAGGTAGCTGGGATCACAGGCGCGCAACACCACGCCCAGCTATTTTTTTGGAACTAGGTCTCGCTACGGGCCCCAGGCGGGACTCCAACCGCGATCCCTAGCCCCGGCCGCTTCATAGGCTGAAGCTTACAAGCACGAGCCACCATGCCCTGCCTTTCACTGCATTTTTATGCAGTGAAATCTTTATGCATGGTCTCTCTTCAGGTGCTGATATGGCAGAAAGGCAGAAATATTTAAATCCATGCTAACCAGATTCCTTCCCCCTAGAATTTCAACCTCTACTCAGGGCCACATATATTTGCTGGGCTTCTGTCATTCTGGGATCCCCATATTATGAGAGGCAGATATAGAGGGAATATATTGTTTATATTACATGGGAGTCCAGAAGCCTGGGTTCTTCCCAACTTGGACATTTAATTATGTGATAACCGTATTCACTGCCCCTAACTAAATGTTAATTTTTTTAAATTAATTTTTTAACTAATCAATTTAAAAAATTAAAAAATGTCTTCAGTGCAATGGCCACTGTCCACTGTGGCTATTGAGCATCTGAAATGTAGCTATTTTAATTGAAGGACAAAATTTTAATTTAATTTAGTGAATTTTTGTTTAAGTTTAAATGACTGCATGTGACTAGGAACTACTGCATGTGCTAGCACAGAATAATGTAGATTTTGATTTAAATGTGATCTTTAGCCTCTCTCCTAAGTGATCTATGCTATTCTGCTCTACAGGGTTCTTTTAAATTTACCCGCTATAATTTACCTGGAAATGATAATCCAGGATTGCTTTATATCCATAGGGTAGACACTAGGTCTGGAGAAAGGAAAGTGGTAGCAGTTGTAGCTCCACAGCTAGAGAATATTTTTTATTCATTCTGGTTTTCTATAAACTGGAACTAAAGGCTGAATCCTGGACTTTAAGAATAAAGCACACATTTCTGGAATTGGGCCAATGGCAACACTATTCATTCTAGAGTGCCACCTGTATGATAACGGAATGATTTCAGCTCCAGAAGAGAAAACAGGCCTCCTCTTACTTTTGTGGTAAAATGAATACACTTTGAGAAAGCTTCAAAAAATTTTTTTTAATAACTAACGTGTATATAAAACAAATAAAATATATTGTTGCTAAGTCATTCCAAACACTTAGCTTGTGTTGGAAACCTTAATTGTGTTGTGCTGTTCGTCTGCAGGGTTAAGAGAGTTCCTCTATCCAAACTTGCCTTACCAGTTATATGGGTGGAAATGTTTGGGCTGATGTGGGGTTGGTTGGGGGTTTGCTGGCTTGGAAAGAGTGAAGGTGCTGGCAAGAGAGCACTTGACGATGCATTGTGAACTTTAACTCCCAAGGGGAAGAACAAGTTGGTGGAATGAGAGAAGAATGGAGAAACTAGGGACCTGAAGACTCAGGAGTTTGAAAACCAGGAGCAATGGGAGTTGGACGGTTTTGAAGGATAGAGAGTTGGCATTAGAGAGGGATACTTAATGCTCACAACTTTAGATTTTGGAAGTGGCACAGGTGGCTTTGGGGGGAACATGGTTGGAATGGAATGGAATGGAGGTGAATCTTGTGGGCATACTGAGGACATACTGAGCAGAGATATTGTGTAGAGGTTGATTACCCTGTGTCTCATTAGAGCATGGTACCCAGTGGCCCAAAGAACTGCTTTGAACTTTACAAAACTCCAACTCAGGCATGTTGAGGTTTTAGAGGAAGATACAAAAGGTTAGCTGGTATCTGGCATGTAATAAAATAGCTGAAAGGTCTCAACAGAACACTGTCTAAGAAGAGTTGATTAAATTGTATTTTGAACGTTTTTGAAAAAAACTTGGAAATGTCAGTTGCTAAAACAACGTATTTCACAAGTAACTTGAGTTGCTGTAGTCAGGTTGCTATTACTCATTACCTGGAAACTATAGACTAGGTGCTCTGATAAATTCTTCTTCTTCCTTACCCTCCTCTTTTTAATCTCTTGGTAGTGTGCAGGACACTGCTCTCTGGGCAGAGAGAGGCAGCTGAAGTTAATTAAGCTTCCGGATATAGAGTTTGTTGTGATTTGTGAGAGTGGGGGTTGTGGGAGAGAGGCCGGATATGTCAATGAGAATCTGTATGGTGTCCTCTGCTTCTAAAGTTAGCTCTATGATGGGAACCAGCAATGTCTGTTCCCTTTATACAGCTGTGCATACTACTAGTCTGCTTGTCTTTCCTGCCTCTTTAGGATTTCAGGAAATCAAAATTAGATCTGATACAAGCTTAGAAAGCCTCCTGAGTGAAGATCTGAATGTATATACATAGGCATGGACTGCATGTACTGAGTTTGGTAAGTGATGTATGTATAGATAATTTCTCAGGTTGGATGTTTGGGGTGTAAGGTACAGAAACTCTAACTTGGCATCATTAGAAAGGAAAAGGACTCATTGTGTAACAGCACATCCAGGAGCGAAGGTCTGGGTTATACCTTGCATCTCTGTGATCTGTTACCTCTGTCCTTACCTTTTGTAGTTTTATTTTCACTTGATTCTTTTCATGTTCCCAAGATGGCTGCAACAGTCTGTAGGTTTGCATGGAGAGAGGAAACATCCAGGGAGAGGGGAGAAGTCATGTCTTCATGTGTCTTCAACCTTTCCCAGAGGCTCTTGGTGACTTCCTTAAGTCTTCATCAAGGATTGGGTCATTGCCTTTTCATACTCACATTCAGAAGGGTGTTCAAGGTAGCCATTAGTCTTGCTCAACAATCATAGAACTGGACGTTGAAAGTCATGTCCATGTGTGAGAGAAAACTTGAGGCCATTATTGTAAGATTACAACCTCACCAAGGGGAAAGAACCTGAGATGGTGGTTAGATCTTGAACTTCAGCATTTACTAGCAGTGTGAAGTTGAATGAATAAGCTTCTCTATGGAGCTTTAAGGAGCTTTAGAAAGACTAATTGTTAACTTAATAGTGATGATGGTTGATGATGATGGTGACAATGGCTTTTGTTCACTGAGCACTTACATGTTCCAGGCACTTGCCACCAGTTTAAATGCATTCTTTGTATGGCTCATGACAAGTCAAGCAATGGTCAGTCAAGGCTTGGTCTACTGAATACTTTATTTCTTAGTTAATCCAAGGTTTGGGAACATCAGGAACAGAGAACAGATGCAGGCTTACTTTAACTCAGGATCTCAATTATTTTTCATGTGTGATGGAGTAGTGGCAGTTGGTTCTGGGGCCTCTTGACTGTTGCCCCATTATCTGTCACTGGTTGCCTTTAGCTAAATAGTTCAGAGTCCGTTATTGCACTTGGGATCTACAGAAACACTCTTAAGATACTTTATGCTTTTCTTTTTACTCTTTCTCTAGTCCATCAAATTTAAGTTTCTTGTCTATTTGTACTTTTGAAATACAGTTGACCCTTGAGCAACAGTTTTGAACTGTGTGGATTCACTGAGATTCAGATTTTTCTCAGTAAACACTGCCAACTCACCGTATCTTTGGGTAGTGCAACTGTGGATGTCCTAGGTTGAATCTGCAGGTGTGACTCTGTGGCTGCAGAGGACCTGAGCATCTGAAGATTTTGGTATTCACAAGGGTCTTGACACCAACTCTCAGTAGACAATCAGAGCAGCTATAGTTAAAATTTGGGATATTCAAAAGTTATACTCAGAATTTCAACAGGGAAGGTCAGAACCTCTAGCTCCTAGTTGCTCAAGATCAAGGTCAAGATCATTTGTAGTCTGGGGATTTACAACTATTTGCTATGTCCTTGTCTAGATGGCCTCATTGGAATTTAATGAGGAAGTCAAGCTTGAATTTGTACTGAATTGCACTACACTGTATTGCAGGTGAGTGATAGGTCAGGTGGGGAACTGTCATTTTCTTATTCTTGCCAGTTGCCCTGCTTTGAACATCTTGGTGACATGAACTTTTCCTACCTTTTTTTTTTTTTTAATCTTTCTGATAGTTTCCCTGAAGGAAAGCAGCTAGGAGAAGGGGTAAGAACTTTTTACATGGATTTTCCCCTTGGTTCCCAGAAGTTTTTTGAGTAATGAAAATGACAGACTCCCAGTGTTATTTTGGGAATATGCATTTCCTCATTCTATGGCTTTTTTATATGAATGGGATCGTAAAATATTTCTAGAATCTCTGAATTATTCCAATATCATGCAACTTACTTTTCCTTAGACTGTCCTCCCAATTATAACAAAAATGGTTGTTTCTGTGGCTCAGAATAAAGTTGAATTTGTGGAATTCAAGCATGTCCATTAATTGGTCCAGTCCTGAGGAGAAACTGAATTTATGCACCTTAATTCTTTCTTCCCTTCATAGCTTCTTAATGTATGAGCAAACAGAATCCTTGAAAACCTGTCTTTCAGAGACATCTGCTTTTGATTCATGGCTCTGGTCCTTGTGCTGAACGTCCACTACATAAACTGGTTGGAAAAATAGATACGGTGCTTTTGCTGATGCAGTGTGAGCACAGAATACTTGCTTGCAGTTATTGGGGGGAGTAGAAAGACTTCCATCATGACTCAGCTTCCATGTAACTTCAGTTATTGGCATTTTACCCTACTCTTCCTATCTGCACATGACGTGTAGATGAATGATGCTCCATAGCAATAGGTTTGTAAGATTTCCTAGTTGTTATTTGGTATAAATTGTGTTCACTCTTGTTTTCTGCCTGTGCATCTCCACAGTTTGTTTTGAACACTAATGTGTCAGATATGATAATAGGAAAAAACAAGAGCAGGACCACCCTTGCCCTGCAGGGGCTGACAGATTGATGTTGCAGTGTGACCAGGATAGTGATGGTGGAGGGTGAGGGTGAAGGGGGATGTGGTAGCAATTAAATTGTAGTGGAGAGGGGGGAACACCTGGTGAAGTAGGTAGGAAATAGAGGCTCAAGAGGCCATCTGTAGCAGGCTACACAAGTCAATGGGAAGACCTGGATTTCAGTCCAGATCTTTAAACATCCAAAGTCATATTCTTTATTTTTTTTCTTGATTTCTTTTTCTAGATTTGAATTTTTAAAATTTTCCCTAAAATAATTCAGGTTTTACAAGTGTAATAAAAGGTGCACACTTTGCCCCTCTTTCCTCCCATACCTCACATTGTACTACTTGTAGTTTGGTAGGTATGCTCCCAGGTCACCTTCTCTGCATGTATGCATCACCTAAGGAAACCAGGTATGCTGTCTCCTGTTAGCCTGAACAGCTGCAAAGGTGGTAGTGGGGATCACAGATGCACAGTCTGTCCTCTCTGGGACCTGGGACCTGCTTGCATGAGGATGGTAGCAGCTGGGTTCTGGAAACCAGGACACTTCCAGGTTCAGTAACAACAGAGTGTCCTGGTGCCCACCCTTTTGGGTGGCTGGTCTTTTTTTTTTTTTTTTTTTTTTTTGGGTGGCCTTTTGGGTGCCGGTCTTTGTGTGGCACTGTCCTGCTTGGCCCAGGCAGAGAGCAGAACCTCTACTCATGTTTTTCCAGTGCCTGCATCTGTTGATGTTGCTGCTACTGTCTGGAAGCAATGGACACCCTAGCTCTAACCCTGCAGATAGATCATTTAAGTGACTTTGGATCGGTTCCTTCAAGATTAAAGGAGTGTAATCTCAGTTTCTCCAAGTCTAGGGTACATTCTTTTTCCTCCCCATTTTAAAGTTTCTGAGATAAAACACAATTGACATTAGATGTATGTATTAAAAATAACATTTTGTAATTTTTTCTTCTTGAAAAGTTGATTAAGTCAGTGGGGTAGCTTGGAATTATGTTATTTTAGGAATGTGGGAACATGATGATCAGTCCCTTGAGGAGTCATTTGGAGAATAGATAATCCGTAATAACCTGGTTGTTGAGTAGTAAAGCTCTAAAGGAATATAAAAGACCAGAAAACAACCCAGGTGCTCTGTGTATTATTTCTCAGAGCAACCCAGACAGTAAGTTCTTTATTACAAAAGGATTAACAGCTTTTCAGTTAATAAATTCAGTGTTCTAGGTTATAAGAACACACATTTCCAATCTCCTCTTACCAAATAGGCTGTTTGTACTTTGATTACAAATTAAAGAAGCAACCATAACTTTTAAACATTGGATTTTTTTCTTGAATTAGGCCTTGAAAGAACTACTCACTTACCAAGAATGTAGTGGATTCCTGGCTCTTATCAGAAATATCAGGTTAGGTACAAAATTCTTGTAACTTGAACAGGATGTTAACCCCGAAGAGATGTGGCAATTCAAATAGAAAATTACAGTGCAACAAGTACCTGCAATATATCATGTAACATATGGGATAAAAACATCTGGTCTATTTCTGTCCAGGTGGGCTTAGTTTGGAGAAGGCAATAGAGAAAATTATTCACTAAGCTAAAAATTCCATTTCCAGCTTAATTGAACCAATTTGTAAACAAAGTTCTGAAGTTACACATTAGTAGGGAGCAAGGTAGTCATTTACCTGACCAGGTGAAGACAAGGTACTACAAGTAACCAGTGGAAGCAAGACCCCAGACAGATATTCCCATATGTTACTGATTTAGAGAATCCATTTACGAGTAAATGGTCTGTCCCAGTACTTTAAACCAAGGCTTGCGAGTCAGACATTTTTTTGGAAAGTGGCCCAGTTGTTAGCAAAATAGAGACAGATGGGTTCTAGCCCAATTGAGGAGAACAAGTAAAGGTTCATTTTCTCATTCAGCAGATACTTAAGTTCTGTTTTTGGTGCCAGGGATGAATCAGTGGACAAAAATGACAAAAATTCTTGTCTACTTGGAGTTTACATTCTGATTTGCTGATACTTTGAAAAACAATTAGCAAAACCAGTTAGAATGACCTTAAAAAAAGTTATGAGTCAGACATACTGGTGTGTTCTTGTGAATAAATTACATATATTTCAATTTTGTTAGCTTTTGGCCCTTTATTCACATAGCTAATATCTCTGTAGAAGCAAGATTACTGTAATTATAATCTAAATAGGGGTATTTTTAGTATTCTGCTTGGTCCATTGACTTAAACTGCCAGATTACCATACATGTAAAATGTTATTTGAATCTGTAATATTTAGATATAATTTAATTCACTTTTGCTATTTCATTGAACACAAAGTATTGCAAGCAATTCCATCTGTCTCTGTACTGGTTGTGCTGACTTTCTGAGGTAAATTAATGAGGGTCAGTTGGCAGGAGCTGTGACAAGGACTGAAGCCCCTAGGAAACCCGCAGGCAGAGCAGGGTCCTTGAAGGCCCGAGTTTCTGCCTCCTGAATGGAGTGAGGTTTCACTCTGATGACTCAAGCCTGGGAGTTTGAACTTAGGAAAACTGAATTTTCCTTTGAGCTTCTTGTGGGAAAAAGAGGATAAGAACATAGAGCTGCATCTATTTTAATGTCGACAGATGAACTTCTGGTGTCTTGCAAAGTGAGAACAATTGATAGTTGTGGAGAGAGAAAAGTCAGGCCCTTGGGAGTCTTCTTTAACCTTCTGACTCAAGACTGTTCTGTTCAGTTTTGAATGCCTTCAGCGACTGTTTTGAGAAATTCACAGGTATTGATCATGTGAGTGTTTTTGGCCCAGATACCTGTTTCCAGTTTTCCTTCATGTATGTCCAGGGTCTGCTGTTTCTCCTGTGTGTTCAGGGTGCAGCATTGGCTAGGAGAGTGGAGAGGAAGTGATCCTGACTTCTGGGAGTTTCCGAGGCAGGAGGCTGAGAGTCCTCGCAGCCCCTAAGTATTACTGGAGTGTCATGTGTTGTTACTTTGAATTTATGTATCCTCAAGTAATCACATCATCCACTGATGTTGCCATCAAATACTTAATGAGGACCTTTATTTAAAGCTACACAAATTCTAACGGGCACTGTTAAGGACTAACTGTATGTTGTTTTTTCACTCTCCCAAATTCATGTGTGAAGTTATAGGAGTGGAGAGGAAATTTCCACTTACCCTTCTGTGTTCTCCAACTGGTCAACCAATTAAGTTAACATCAGATAGATTAGTAGGGAAAAACAGATTTAATTATAGGGAGCCTATAAATGGATGTGGGTTGTAAAGCCATGCTTCATGCTTCATGGACTGGAGTAAAATGAAGATATTTTGAGTAAAATGAGTTGAAGAATTGGTTAGGGGTCTGGAACCTCAAGGAGAGAGGAGGAAGACTCACCTGAGGGGGATAGAGACTCTCATGATGAAGACTAGATGCTCAGTAACTAGATACTTGGCCTGCCTTATAGATAGGTTTTTCCTCCTAGTAAATGTCCTGATTCTGGATAATACCTTCAAGTTTCATTCTTTCAATTAGTGTAGTGGTAAAAGGTTTTAATGAGCCTTCAGGGCCTCAACTGACCTTAGCTTGAACGGAGTGCCGTATGATAAAGTGACATGTCTTAGGAGCTCCTGTTCTAGACATATAAAGGAGGTTTTTCCTAAAGCCGTAGCTCCCAATGTAATGGTATTTGAAGGTAAGGTTTTTGGGAAGTGATTGGGTTTAGGTGAGGTCATGAGGTCACAATTCCATGATGGGATTGGGAAGAAGATGAGAGAGAAATTTTGAAGAGAGGGAATGTATGGATACAGAATGTCAACTCAGAAAAATGCCCATTACTGGAACTTGAGCACAATGGCAACCTGTTGTCAAACTTCCAGCCCCCATGTACTGCTTAATATGTATTGCTTAAATATGTATTAAATATGTATTGCTTAAATCACCAGTTTGTGGTATTTTGGTATGACAGTCTGAGTTGACTAAGACAGACTTAGTATGCCTTCTTAAGGTCTTAACGGATCCATGATTAGGTTGATAATGTTACTTTCTTTTTTTTTTTTTTTTTTACCTCAGTGATTCTAAGCTGAGGTAAAATCCTGACTTCTTAATACCTTTCTCAATTCCTTTTCAGCTTTCTCTTCTCTTTACTTTCCCTTAAAATCTAAAATTCTTTAAAATCCTACCATCTTCTCTTACCAGGACTCCTTGCTCCTTACATACTGGTCCATGGGCCAGCATTTATCAGAAGTATGAACTTCAGGCTTCTTTTAGTAATACTGAATGAAATTAGCAGGTTGTGCCCATGGAAGTTGAAAGGGACCAAGGGTATATTCTGACCTCCAAGTGTACATCTGGAAACCAGGTCTCTCTCTCCTGGACTTTGTCTCCAGTTCCTCTGACAGAGCCTCTGGACTGTTTATTTTGAGATTCTACAGGAACATGATACTTTACGTGTTGAAAGTCTGATTCCTCTTTTCCCAAATGTGCTTCTCTTCCTTTGGACAATCAACAATAGGTGAGGTCTCTCCTGAAATTCCTTTACTCACATACTCCTGGGTGAAGTGCTTTCTTCGGATAGTTAGGACTATTAGTGCAGAGGTGTAGAGGAAATTTCCACTTCTTCTCTGAGTCCTTCTTGGACTAGTTGAATAACCAAATTAAGATCAGATATATTAGGAGAATAGAGTAAATTTAATTATGTATATATGGTGAATCTAGTGGATGTGGATTATAAAGCCAATTAAACAAAATGAAAGTATTCATCCTGAATTAAAAAATATCATGGGGTCCTGTTTTAGATATCTTGGAGAATCATCTCTTCCACTGCTCTGGTGATACGTCTGACTGACCCGTTGTCTATCTGTCTTCTCCTTTGAGTGACCAGTGCTTCATCACCTTTTATTTAAGAACTCTGGATGTTGCCCATGGTGTCAGACACATTCAATTAATAACACTTCAAATTTACTTCTTTCACAATAACTTTGAAAGTAGAGCATTTATTATTAGTATAACACAGGTATAATTAGTGCATAAATATTTTTAATCATGAGAAAAAAAGAAATTCTTTTCAAATTTGTGAATGACAAGAATGAGTCTAGAAGAAGGATTGTCAATACAAAACTTAGAGACAAACCAGTAGTAGCAAGTCCCCTAGTATAAATAACCATTCTCAAAGTAAAAGGTCTGAAATAACCAGTCAAAAGACACAGAGTGGTTGGTTGAAAGAGAAAACAAAACTCAATTTTCTGTTGTCTCTGGGAGATTCACCTGAGCTCCAAAGGTAAAATAGGCTCAAAGCAAATGATTGGAAAACAATCTTCCAGGAAAATGGGTCCCCAAAAAGGGCAGGGACATTTTATCTGATACTTATATCAGATAAAATATGAAATAAGATAAAATTATTTAAAATAGGCAAATGTGGATATTATATCATGATTAAAGGATCAGTGCATCAGGAAGACACAACACTAATCAATATATATGCACCAAATGAAGGAACACCAAAATATATGACAACTATTAGCAAACATAAATAGTGGTAGGGAAATTCAACACCTCAATTACACCAGTGAACAGATCACCCATTTAACAAAGAAACAATAGTCTTAAATGAGGAATTAGAACATTTGGGCCTTTTAGATTTATGTGCATTCACTCCTCCAAAAGCTGAATATGCATTCTTCTCAAGAGCACAAGGGAAATACAGAAAACCTTTCCTTATAGGCAAGGAAATAGAAACAGTAATCAAAAGTTTCTCATAAAACAAAAACCCAGGACTAGACGGTTTTACTAGTGAGTACTACTTCAGGAAGTGCTAATGTCTGTCCTTCTCAAACTCTTCCAAAAGATTAAAGAAGAAAAAAAATTCCTAAACATATTTTATGAGGCCAACGTTACTAGGATAGATACCAAAAGCTGACAAAGACCTCCCATACACAGAAAAAAAATACTAGACCAATATCTAATTTAGGGATGAAAGCATGGTTCAGTATATGCAAGTCAATCAATATATTTCACCATGTTAACAAAGGAAAGACAAAATCATATGATTGTATCAATAGATGAAGAGAAAACATTTGACCAGATTCAGCATGAACTATGATAAAATATGATATCCTCATTTTAGTTAAATGAGGATAAAAGGAACTTAATAAAGGTTATATATGTCAAGCCTACAGCTCAATGGTGGGAAGCTGAAAGATTTTCCTGTGAAATTAGGTACTTTACCAGGATGTACACTCTTACCACTCTTATTCAGCAGAGAATTAAAAGTTCTAGCTAGAGCAGTTAGACAAGAGAATGTTATAAAAGCAATCCAAATTAGAAAAGGTAAATTTTACCACTATTTGCAAATGACATGGTAATACACATAGGGAACTCTAAAGACTCACTAAAATGCTCTTAGAAACAATAAATTAATAAAGAGGCATACTACAAAATCAGTGTGGAAAACTCTTTTGCATTCCTATATGCAAGTAGTGCATTAGAAGAGAAATAAAATTCCATGTGCAGTAGCAACAAAAAGGATTAATTACTGAGAAATAAACCTAACAAAGGGGATGAAAGTCGTATTTAAGTAATATTTAAGACACTGTTAAAAGAATCAGAAGATACAAGAACATGGAAATATGTTCCATGCTCATGAATTAGAAGAATTAATATCGTTTAATGCAATCCTTGTTAAGTTTCAGTGCAATGCTTCAAAGATATAAAACTTTATTGAAATCTATATGAAATCACAAAAGATCCTGAAGAGTCAAAGTAATCTTGATAAGAAGAAGTGGAATAGATTTTTGCTCACAGATTTCAAACTGTAGTACAAAGCTATATTAATAAAAGCAATATGATATTGGAATAATAATAGACACATAGTCCAGTGAGATATAGAATTGAGATCCCAGAAATCCGCCTACATCTATATGTACTGTTAGTCTATAAAAAAGGATCTAAGAATATAAATAGAGAAAAGAAAGTCTCTTCAACAAATGTTGCTGGGAAAACTGGACAGCCATATACAGAAAAATGAAGTTAGACCTCTAGCTCACACTGTACACAAAAATTAACTCAAAATAGATTAAAGACTTGCATGCTGAGGCTATGGGATTTGAGGAAAGTGGAGTAGTCAATCAAAATCACAGTGATAATAGCTTGTACAAAAATCAGAAACAACAAATGTTGTTGAAGTTGTGGAGAAAAAGAAACCCTTGTAAACTATTGGTGGGAGTATAGACTGATCCAGTATCTGTGAAAAAGTATAGAGGTTCCTCAAAATATTAAAAATATATATACCATATGATTCATCAATTCCACTTATAGGAATCAACTCAAAGAATGCCAAAACCAAAATTTTAAGGGACAGATACACAGCTGTGTACATTGAAGCAATATTTTTAATAGCCAAGTTATGGAACTATCCCACGTTACCAACAACAAAGAAGTAGATTAAGAAGGTAACATATATACATATGTATATAAGCATTTATATGTATATGTGTGTAAGTGTGTGTGTTTGTATATGATGGGATACTACTCAACTAAAACAAATGAACACTTGCCATTTGTGACAACATGGATAGAACTAGAGGGGATTACGCTAAGTAAGTCAGAAGGAGAAAGAGACAAATAGTGGATGATTTCATTCATATGTGGAATATAGAGAAGTGAAACAAAGGCATTTACAAAACTGAACCAAAACCAACTCCAGAAACTACTACTATAGAACTGAAGCCAGTGGAAGGGACAGAAGGTGTTGGGGTGGGAACAAAGGGGAGAGAGGGCTGATGGTAAAGGACTCTGGGTGCTTTGGTGGTGGATGTGGTCTAGTGACATACATCTGCGGAGGTATGAACCTATTTTCCTAAATCATATATGGTGTGGTAAACCTCAATGTAACCTCAATATAAATAAATAAAAAAAAAAAACAAAGAAAAAAACAGATCAAAAGAAGGATCATCAGGAATGTAGTGTGAGCAGATATGTGACATGATTGAATTATACAGTGTGTTTTTGGGAGAAGAAAATGAGAGGTACCCTAACTAACAATAGGGGACTGGTGAAATTGGTATAGTACATTCATATAATGAAATAATTTGCATCCATTAGAATATCAGAATACATCTCTTAACATTCATAATATCAAATTAAATGAAAAGAGAAAATTGCAGAAAGAATGATCAAGATTTTTTTATTCTGGCAAAATACATACTGTAAAACTTACTGTTTTCACCATTTTCAATAGTATGTTTCCATGACATTAGCTACACTCTGTTCTGCAACCATCACTACCATCCAGCTCTAGAACTTTTATACCCATTAAACATTAACTTTCCATCTTCCCTCCCTGCACCTATACAATTTCATATTTTTACCAACATTTCACAAGGGTTTTGATTTTTCCATATTCTTGAAAACACCAAAAATTTTTTTTTCCTGATAATAGCCATTTTATGGGTAAGAAGTCTTGTTTTAAAAAGATGTATTTACATAAATGCATAATACTGAAAAGATTTTCCAAAGGATTTCCCCGAAATAAACAGTTCTTATTGGGTGATAAGATATAATTATTATCACTTTCTA
This sequence comes from Uropsilus gracilis, assembly GCA_004024945.1. Taxonomy (NCBI): domain Eukaryota; kingdom Metazoa; phylum Chordata; class Mammalia; order Eulipotyphla; family Talpidae; genus Uropsilus; species Uropsilus gracilis. The sequence continues at coordinate 3,677 of PVHY01011621.1, read as the reverse complement.
CTATAGTCTCTCTCTCTTTCTTTCTTTCTCTTGCATTAAGCATGTATCATGAGGAATTAGAAGTGTTTACAACTCTGTCATGCTTTCTCAGTTCAGAGGTTGACAGTTCTCCCTGGCTGTGCAACCTTCACCTGGGTCCTCAGACTTGTTGCTTTTGGACTCAATGTGGTTCCTGTCATGTTGCCACACTCAAAGTGAAGTTCTGGTGAAGCAGAACAGGGCTACTTGGAAGTGCATTAAACTACAGAAACTAACTGGGTCTCAGCATGTAGTTCTCTGCTGCCCCAGCCTACCTTCCACCCCTATTTTGATTTTCAGCACAAGGAAATCTCCTTTGAGGCCTTTCACTGAAGTTTTTATCCAGTCATATTAGTTAACTGCAAAGAAATAGAAGGGTGCTTTCTTCCTATTCTGTGAAATTATATATTATGAAGTTTCCCAATTAACAGCCTATCACAGAACTTAGGGACACAGGTTTGATTGGGAACAATTGCAGACTCCCACAAGCACCATTTTCCATGGTCTCACAGTTTGATTAGGGTTGTATTCTCAGTTACTCTAAGTCTGTTTAAAAAGCAGCATTTATCCCTTATATACCCATTCAGAAATCTGAAAGAAATCCTTTTGTGGACCAAGTTGCTACCATTATGAAAATCAGGACTGTCCAGTTTACAATACACAAATGTTTTCATTTCTCAGTTACCATTAGAACCATGTGGAGGTGAAAAGGGTGTGTTACAGAGTATTTTCACTTCTTTTGAGACAATGATAAACAGACAGGAGGGATAGGGGATGAGAATAGATAACTAGCTAAGGGACTTTCCACATGATTGAAATTTTTTTTTGGTATTATACTTTATTTATTTATTTATTTCAATTTTATCATTTTTATTTATAATTGAATAATTTAATCAGCTGTCAGAGACCTTCAGTAGGGGTTGTTTTGGCTTAGTTTTCTTTTGGTATGAATGACTGGCTAGTTTGAGGGCCATGGTTTGAAGCTGAGTCATAGTGACTTTTAGAGCAGTACAAGTTTGAGCTGTTCAGGTCTGTGCTGTTTTTGTAAGGCCATGAGGAAGAGGGATAAGATCCAATGAATAAGGTTGGGCCCTCAACGAAGTAGGAGGTGCAGCTTAGGATAGTTGTGTCTTAGGGAGGCACAGGAGTAATTGTTTCTTAATCATATCCTATCTGAAGAAGCATTAGCATTCATTTCTCCTCAGCATTTCTTCCTGGTGTTCTTTCAGACCCTTCTTGAGAGAAACTGTTGTTCACATTGGGTTTTGGTTTCTGTCACCTTCCTCCCTTGTTTCCAGGCTCGATTATTCTACCACTCCTGCTGAGGCCTGCCACTCCTTTCCATCACTGAAGGCCCAACCTAGTACAGCACTTAGGGACCCAGCTTACATTGGGGATGACTGCAGTCTCCCATGACCACATTTTCCCTGGTTTTTCAGTCTGACTGGACTGTACTCTTCAATTACTCTCAACACACATGGCCCTCCACAGCCACCTGAATGCCTGCCCTTCTCAGATTTCTGCCTGTGACTCACCTTTTTTGTGTTTCTTCTTTCTTTAGGCACACTTAGAAATTTAAAATTCTACTTTTTGGGGCTTCTCATCTCTCTCTGCTCCAAAACTGTGACATCACTTCACATTTCTTCCACTTTATCACTCTGTTCATCCTCTAAGAGATGGAAAAGTCATTAAATGAGTTCCTTTGCAGGTTAGCAGGATTTCACGGGGGTGGGGGGATGGGGGGGGCTTTTGAAATTCTAGGTGGGGTTGAGATAGCAACTGTGGATGAGAGGGCGTTGCATTAATAGTTTTCTTTTTTTCAGCCAGTGACTCAACACCTTATTTTTTAATCTTTTTTCAAATACGAGATTATATTCACAAAAATGAAGTTGATCAAGGACACAGTACTTTAGTCAGGCATATTTAACATCAAAGAAAAGTAATGTCTAAAAAAGAAGCTAGTTACTTGTGAAATAATTTTGGTGCATTTATAATTTAATAAGACTTATTGTGAAAAGAAGAGAGTGTTGCCTTACCTTCTTTAATACTTGTTGTTTTGAGTGACACAGGGCTGCTTGTTGGCTGAAGAAGAATGAAGTCAGTGCTTGTCTGTTTTGACACGGTCCTTATTACCAAACAGGAAGCCCCTGACCCTGACCTCAGACTGGAGTTTTGACTCTACTTAGAGAGCACACATTCTTGTAGAGCTTGGTCTCTCACTGTTGCTTCTTTTTAGTCTTTGATGAAGAGATAGGAGAAAGATAATTGCAGGCTACTTTGGACAGAGGGAGGCCTGGTTAATGTGCAACTGGAGAATTTCTGATCTCCTGGTAAGTTAATATTTCTCAGTGTCATGTTAGACGCAGTGTGTGGCAACGGATGCATGGCAAATATACAATCAAGGTGATTGATGTTTATTTGCTTCTCTTATCCCAAGGGCTCAAACACTTGACCCATTTTCGGTAGCCCTCCAGCACATGCCTTCTAAATGCTGGGCACATTGCTGACTTGCTTGGGGGCACACATTGCCGGGCAGCTGGCGAGCACACGTAGGGTCTAATTCTGGGCTGTGCAGGAGTATTTCATGGCACCACCTTTGCTTGAGTTCTAACATGGTATGGTGGTTATGCAGGCTGTTTGCTCCTTATACTCCCCTTTGGAGGCAAGGCTTTTAAGCAGTTGTGAGCTGGCCCAAACAGTAGCCAACTGAGAGGGATGAAATTAAAAACAATGTAGTAAGATCATTGTCTCCAACTCAAGAGGCTACGAGTTTTTCAGATACTTATTGGGAGGCTGCTATTGAACCAGTGATGTAGAGAATGTGGGTGGTTGGGCCAAATGACCTCTATGTGGATCTCTCTGTGCAGCTGTGAAAACAATTTTCTTATTGATGGGGAAAGAGAGAAGTAAAACAGGCTCCTCAGAATGTCCTTGGTAGTGAGACTGTGCATTTGCACCACAGAGGCAAGAATCAGTCACGAATGTTCTTTAATGTTGCGATAGTAATGGGGAAAACAGTTGAATCTTACACAATTTTGGTTTAAGAACACTTTTTTCATTGAATTGGATTGATCATAGCCCCTAGGTTCTGGTACACCGTCAAGTGCATCTGTGCACTCTCCTTTTGTTGTACTTTGCTATTTACTTTTTATTATTTTATTTATTTTTCCTGTTGACCTACCCTCAGTCTTATTCTTGCCCCATATGTACATTTTTCTTTCAAATACCATAATACCAAGATTCATTTTAAAGAATCTATTAAAAATTTTGTCTTCTAATACTTAAATTTTCTAATACTTAAATACATTAAAATTTAAATTACTGCTATCCTATTTTTCATTTGAAGAGTTCTTTTTTTAGTTCCTGAACGTTTATCATCTCCCCCTTGTTTCACTATGCATTATCTTTTCTTTATTTCTCTGAAAATACTAACTACAGTGAGTCATTTTGTTTCTTTTTTTAATAATTTATATATATATATTTCACATCATTTTGATCCCTGGGAGTCACCCACCACCTCCCCTCCCCAACTGCTCCAGCTGGTCCCCACCTTTCCATTGTATACTTTCATTTGGTTGTCCATATATTAGTGAAACCATTTGGTTTCAGTCTTTTTCTATCTGGCTCGTTTCTGCTAGTATGATTTCTTCTAGGTACAT
>PVHY01011620.1:0-47326 GCA_004024945.1 Uropsilus gracilis | reverse complement strand
GAAATATGGCATCCAGCTCACAGGGTCTTGTTTGAGGCTTTCTAATCCCAGTTGACTTGGACTCTTACCAGTGAGCTGAGAAGCAGTGGGTTAACTTTCCTGGGTCTCAGCTTTCATCTCTATCTGCAGATGGTAATTCCCTAACTCATAAGATTTTCATGAACTTTAAATGGGCTAATGTATGTAAAGCTTGCCCGGAACAAGGCTAAACCACCATAACTGTGAGCTGCCCCCTTCCCTGCTGTCTTCTGTGTGTGTTAAATGCTACACAGCCTTTGCAAATCTAATGGTTATTGTCACCCTGCAATGTCAAAGAATCTTTTCCCTTTGGGTTTTCATTTTGCTAAGTGGATTGATAAGGGTTCTAGCGTGTGTCCACTTCTTTCTACTCCCTAAGTAAAAGCTCCCAATAAATGCTTGCATGCTGGGAATCCCCACACTCTGACTTGTCGCTTACATGAGCTATCAATTCAATGGCTCTTCCAAGGTGTAGATGAGGGAATTTATTTCCATGGTGTGACAAAACCTGATCAACTTTATTTGTCACTTCAAATTAGAAAAAGGAAACAAAGGATTTTTTTGGTACTGTCTCCTTTTCTGCTTGAATATTCCTGAATTGTTGCTTTTTGTGAACACAACCAGAAAGGCCATTTAAATGTCTATATAGATTTTAGTAATTCACAGTGTTTTCCCCCTCTTTATTTCAGTTTCCAATGTATGTAACTATAAAAGAAATCCTTATCCATACAAAACCCAGCACTGCTTCAGAGCACTGGACCTGACCTATATCAATAGGACAAAGAGGAGAAGATTAAAGAGGGGTGACATGGATCTGCATCCTGCTTAGACAGCTGGCTCAATTTGCTTTCTTGTTTAAACACTGCAAAGCAAAGACCAAGAGGCTAATGTCACACACATGACAGAACAAATTACCTTTTTAAAACATATCTTTTAGTGCAAAGAGGCAGACTAGAAGCTGGCATGATTCCAAAAACGTGCCAAGAATGGTCAATTTTTTACAGATACTGTCAAAGTGGATTTTATTCAATTTAAGGTCATGTGTCAGATTATTAAAATTCATTGATAAATGTGAAAAAGAGTAAGTCAGTATTTAAATACAAAAGCCGATTATACAGAGAAAGTTAAGTTTCAAACTCATGGGAGGTAGCCAAGACTGCATGCAGAGGAAAAGTAGTAAATTTATGTTTTCACTTTTTTTTTTTTGAGACTAGGTTTCACTATGTTGCCCAGGAACCGCAGACTCAAGTTGTCTAAGGTACTGCGGACTCAGGTGATCACCAGCCTCACCTCCCAGTTAGCTGGGATTACAAGTGCCCGCCACAGTGCCCGGCTGCTTTTTTAAGACCAGGTCTCGCTATGTTGTCCTGGGTAGACTCAAACCCGTGAACTGAAGTGATCCGAAGCCTCTTGCCTCCCAGTGCTTGGACAACAGGCATGGCCACCATTCCCGGGTCTACGTTTTCACTTTTAAAGAATACAAATCAAGCTCTCAATCAGAGAGCATGGTTACTGAAGTCTTTTTGTGAAAATGGGAGAAAATTGTCACGCACCCTGGAATCTCTCTCATACATTAGAGATACTCTCAGTAAAAGAAAAGGCAGGGAAGTGACACATGTAAGAAGGAAAAGGGGTGGGGATGTTTGTCTGTGACAATCTAATATTTTAGCCTTGTGACCCAAAAAGCATATTTAAAATTTTACTTCTCAGGTTCAGATCATTTGGGCCAAATATTTTCAAATCACTTTTTCCCCTAAAAGACTTATCCAGCACTTAATTTGCCCCTGAAACTCCGCTGTATTTCCTTACATGCCAGACCAGCTTGCCTCCCTTTTTTTTTTTTTTTTTTTTTTTTGAGACTAGGTCTTGCTATTTTTGCCTGTGGAACCGCAGGCTCTTGTTGCCCAGGGTACCACAGACTCAAGCAATCCCCAGCCTCAGCTTCCCAGGTAGCTGGGATGACAGGCGCGTGCCACCACGCCCAGCTATTTTTTTTGGAACTAAGTCTCACTACGGGCCCCAGGCGGGACTCGAACCGCGATCCCTAGCCCCGTCCGCTTCATAGGCTGAAGCTTACAAGCACGAGCCACCGTGCCCGGCCTTTGCCTCCCTTTTGATTTTGCAGCAGAAGTACATACATGGTTTTATATTTTCTGGCTGTGGATACTTTATACAGTCAGCGAGGGGATGGAGTCCTTGCCATTTCTGACAGAAAAGGTACATTCTCTCTTTATTAAGGTCACAGTTTTGTGCCAAAATAGACAGTAGCTCTCAGCTCATGCTGCTATCGTTACCACAGGTCCTCAAGTCAGGTCATTTTGTTCAGCCTCGTTTCATTATAATGTTGATGAGAAAAAACAGTCTTGGTCCATGTTGAATAAGACAGCCCTATTTAATGACCTGCTTTCATTAGGTGTCGTTTCTCTTCAAGTCAGAGTTCTAAGAACCTGTTGAGGATGTGAAGTGAGGTCTTATTTTACAGATGTGGAGAAACCACAGCCCTCTGACTTTCAGGAGCCAGGTTCACATAACAAGGTGAGGTGAGCTCTCCTTTTCAAGACACCCTACCAATTGGCTCCTTCACTTTGATTAAATGAAGCTTTGGTAGGCAGGGTGTCCACTGTTCAGATGATTTTCCAAAACTCTGTTTAATTTGTTTCTGATACATAAGGATGGCCCTGTGATAAATCTTAGGATGCCTTCAGTGTTGGAAAATTCTACTTTTGAGTGTTCTTTTGCTATGGAAGAAAATCTTTAAATCCCTCTGTTATCATCTCTTTTGGAAACCGTTTGACAACTTTTATACTTGTGTACTAAAGCTGAATATAAACCAGCAACTTTCCCCAGCTAGGAAAACACCCAATGCAAAAAACTACAAACATGTTCACCAAATGGCATGTATGAAAATGTTCAAAGTTGCACTATTTTGTACTATTTGTACAAACCCCAAATTAGAAAAAAAAATGCCATCGATCATGCAGTGGTTAAGTGATTCCATTAGCATTCAGATATGAGAATAAACCAACTACTGCTACACAAAACACATACCTGGATTTCACAGACAAAATGTGGAGTGAAATACGCCAAACATAGAACAGTGTGATTGTAATCATAGGTAATTAATAGCTACAGACCAGCTTAATGGTTGGTGTTGGTATTAGCTTAATGGTTACCTTTGGGGTGGGGGCATGAACAGGGCAATCTGGGAGCTGGTAAACAACCATCTCTGTCTTTATCTGGGTGCTGATTTCCGGGGTGTTCACTTTGGGGCAAATCTTGGAGCTGCTCACTTATAATTGTGCTGTTCTGTGCCCAATAAAATTTTGAAATACAGGCTTAATGGTCACTTCCAGTTCTCCAGCTTTGTGTGAGGGTGGGGTATCTTGTCTGCTTAACTAAGTGCTCACGGCTGCCTTAGGCATGCCAGGAGGTTCAACTCAATGGTGTGTAAGTAGGAGGGAGCTCCAGCATCCTAGACCTGTTTGGAATACTTGCCACTTGGCCTTTGAAAATGACTTAACTTCTTATTGAGTCTCCATTTCTTCAACTCCATTTCCCCAACCTCAGCTTCCCAGGTAGCTGGGATTACAGGGGCGTGCCACCACGCCCAGCTATTTTTTGGGGGGACTAGGTCTAGCTATATTGCCCCAGGCGGGACTAGAACCACAATTCCCAGTCCCAGCTGTGATTCCGTAGACTGTCGCTTACAGGCACGTGCCACTGTGCCTGGCTAAATTTCAGTCGTTTTAAGCACTTCCACTATGCTCATTTCAAGCTGTTTGGAACCTTGAACCTTTGGCCTCTCCCCAAAACTTCAGACTCACGTGCTGCTGGCCACATGGGGTTTTCCCTGACTTGTCTGATACACAGCTCCCAGGTGATATGCCTTGATTCCTACCCTCCAGCCATCCCTCTTCTGGGGTTTCCTTTGTCAATAAACGTTATCACAAGTGTTCAGTGAGTCACCTTCCGCAAAATCCTCAAGTTATCTTTGATCCCTCCATCCCACATCTAAAATATTTCTTTTCTGTCTCCAGAATATATAATGCATCTACCTTGTTCCCTCCTTTCAGCGTTAGTTCAGGCTTCCATCATTTCTAGCTTAGTTCATCACAACAACTTCAAGAATTCTTCGAGAAACTTGACTGATGTGCCTATACATGACTTGGCTATACTTGAGGATACGTAATCTCTTCTCACAGTGGTTACAGAGATCAGCTTGAAGCCCACATATTTGCTACAGGAACTCAAGTTGGAAACAGCCGGCTTGCATTTTGGTTCTTTCTTGGACAAAGATGGATCTGGTATGTTTCTTTTTAAAGCTAGGACATTTCAGTAATATAAATTTGAAGTAATATTAATGTGAAAGACTAATAAATCCCATTTGGGAGGATGGAAGATATGAGAGATACTGTCAGTGTGAGTGCTCTGGATCCTTCTCCCTGTTAGAAATCCCTAACTGCTTGGAGTGGAGTGTGCTTGCTGAAGAGGAAGGAAGAGCTAGTGTCAGACAGCAATCTGCAAACATTGCCCTTGTTTATGGTGTTTCCTTCTCACCCCCTGCTGATCTTCTGATGGGGTCTATGCATCATGGACAACTGGAAAAATATCTTGTATAAATGTCCTATTAGCCTTGCAAAATTAAATTATTCATGTATGAAGATGGTAGCAAATTACTTTCATCCAAGATGATGTCTCTCTGATTTAAAAAAAATGGATAGAGATATTAATATTTCATGTTATTATAATATCTGGTTATTTATGAAGAAATAAATATTTCTGAGTGATGAGATACATAGAAATTCCATTTGATTGCCATATAAAACATTTTTTAGGTCTTTATCAAAAGAAAAATTAAGTAACAAATTAGAATTTTTTTTAAAAGTTTCACTTTCTACTAAATTGTTATCATTAACTGCTATTCAACATACAGTTTCTATATGGTTAAAATTAAACTTTCTGCCACATTTAAATCAGGCATATGGGTAGTGGTGCTTTGGAAAATAATACTTTCTAAGTGCATGCTTAACTTATGGAACATTTTATTCAGTGTCCTTTTAGAATATGTATGCAATAGCTGGGTGTGGTGGCTCGCACCTGTAATCCCAGCTACCTGGGAGGCTGAGGCTAGGAATCACTTGAATCTGTTGGTTCGGAACTATGCTGGACAACATGGTGAGACAGTCTGTAAATAAATAAACAAACAAAATATGTAAGCATTGAAGTTACGATGTCATACCTTAAATCATTATTCTTCTCCAAGAGAACATATGTAGTAGAGAGCTAAACATACACTTCTCTAGTTTTGATCTCCTCCACCCTATCCCCAGTTTTAATTACATAATACATTTGTAAAAGCAAGTATTTTTAAGCTTGCTCTTAATTTGTGAAATCATATTGTAATAATCCACTTAGAATTCTGGTTTCCTGAAAATCACTCCTGTGAAACTTCCACCCTTACTTCAAGGCCATAGAATATGAATTTGAGCATTTAGCTCTCAAAAAGAAGAAAGGAAATTCATGCAAAGTAACCAGTCCTGATCTGCATACAGTCAACATACTTAGCTGACGAACACTGCTTGTTGAATTATTGAGGGCCACTGGCGTAATTTGAGTAAATCTCTGACTCCATTTCTGATTTAGGATATTCAAATATAAATCATTTTTCTGGATTTGAATCAAAACCAAGATAAGAGAGTACAAATCCCACTTGATTTTTGACCATATTAGTAATTGTCTGTCTCGAAGAAGTTGGCCAGAAACCCTGCAGCATATTCTTATCATTTTTCACTGAGCTCCCTTTCCTTTCCTCTTTGTCCTATCATGTCAGTTAAGCTAATGTCTTACTTCCCAGACTCCCTTGCAGCTAGAGTGCAGGTGTATGATCTAGGCTTTGTCATTGAGTTTGGATGTCTAACTTACGAATATTAGCTCATAGCTGCCTACACTGTTTGCATTTACTGACAAGCTTGGCAACCTTGCCTTTTTAATACTTGTGAGACTTCCAGGGGTAACTTGCATACTTACACATGATCAGTGATGACCACTGGTTACCACCAGGTGGCAGCAGCAGCGTACTTCACTGTAATAGACTTAACTGTGAGGCTTGCAAACCTACCCTCTAAACCCTCTAGAGATTCTGAAAGCTCCTTAAATTCTTTTAGTTTATCATGATGTGTGGATTCTGTTGTTAAATATTTAAGTGTTGGTCTAGCCTTCATAGATGCTTTAACAGGGTGCTGGCTGTGTTTGAATTAAATGATGTGTGATATTGTTAGATGTTTTTAGGTTTTCTTTAGACTTTCTTTATCAGAATTTATGCAGTATTTTAAAGTCATGTGTAATTAAGGTTAGAGAAAAATCTGCACATCAAGACATACACCTTAAAAACAAACACAAAGGTTATTTTTCATGTGTGGACTTTGATCACTATCACATAGTATATCTAAACCTTACTCCTTTAAAAAAAAAGTTTAAGAGTGAATTAATCAATAACTGAAATTTATGCCCAAATTTTCTCAAAAATATGAAATCAATGGTGAGTTATTTATATTTAATAAAAGTGAGTCTACTTTAGAGACTGAAGGCTACACTTTGTCAGCAGGGACTGTATTGTAGCCCCTGGCCTTTTGATGTCCTACCTGGAAGAGAGGCAGCTTTTAAGAAAGGCAGGAAGAGGTATGATGGTACCAACAGCTAGGCACAGGGGCAGTTAGTAACATACACAGGACAGACTACCTCAATTCCTTCTTTCATCAACAGTAGTTTACCAGGGATTTATGGAATTTATAGACTTCTTCAATTGTTTCCTGTCTCAAAAATTGTTCAGAAGCACAGATCACTGTCGTGTGAGAACTTCGGATGTTCAGTCACTACTCAGTCAGCTCTGAGCTCGTTGACATGACAAGCTTCCTCCATGGGTTCTCACTCCTTTTCGCCAGCTACATGACCTCCCTCTACCCCTGTGAGCACCCCTCTGTCATCCAAATGCTCCAGCAGCTTTTCTCATCAGCTTCAGTTGCAGATGCAGACAGCAGTGTCAGCAGAAGGGGGCTTGACACAGAATGCATGGTTCTGACAAGTGTCCCAGAAAGGTTCGGGGCACAGGTTCAAGCTGAACCCCCAGGAAAGACTGCCCACACTCCATCTCAGGACTGGCCACCCAGGCAGCTTCTCTTGCCATCAGAAAGCTGGCTCCCAGGTGGGGACTCCATGAGGTCACTGCTCCAACTGTGTGCCCTGCCAGCGCTGGGAGAGGAGGGACTGGATGCTGGGTCTTCATTAACCACTCCCTTTGAACAGACTTATCCCACGACTCAGAGCAGCCTCGACAGATAGACTTAGCAAAAGAGCCAGAGCAGCAGGGGCGTGAACTCTCTTTCTGCCTTTGCTCACTCTTTTGTTTAGCTGGAATGTGTTTCATATCCTTCTCCGGCTCATCTTTATTAACCTTGGAGATCCAGCTCACTGAATGCCACCTCCTCTCAATTTTCCCTGAAATTTTTCCTTCTGGCCCCCATTAGAGGGCACCCTCTCTTTTCAAATGCATTTTATTACCTTTTGAGTGTCGTCTTCCAGCCAGTGAGGTTCTTACAAACAAATCAATTGTCATTTGGTTGGTCACTCAACCTGCAATCTTACTGGCATCTCCAGAGCCAGTAAAGACCCACTACCTGTCCTCAAGGCATGAGGCTAAGCAGAGGAGACAGATAAGTGGACCATCCACTCACAGAGGGGAGAGTCTGCGGGAGTGAAAAGGTCAAAGAAAGCTTCCAAAGAGAAGATTGTCCTCATCTTGGGCTCCAAGTGTGAAGTAATGTTGTTAAGGAAGGAGACAGGACTGACAATGAAGGAGCAAGACTGACGTGAATGAAATGGTTTTGAAACTGAACTTTGGTCTCCAGTTCAGAGGCTCTCTACTGCTTTTGGGCTACATCAACAATTATTTTTTAATTCTCTAGAGCAATGCTAAATTATACAGAGCTCACGTTGTTTATACTGTTTCTTTTCCCCTGTGAATCCTTCCTGTAGTTACTAATATTCATTCATGCATCAGGTCTGATGCCTGTTCTTGGACCCAGGGTAACCAGGAGCTTTGACCCAGGTCCAGTGGGGTTGTTAGTGGGAGATATGTCAGTAAGCAAACACCTACAAAAAGTGAGTGAGTGATGGGTGCAGACAGCATCAAGAGTTAGAAGGGGTTTGCTTTCCTGAACAATGCTTAACCAGAAACCAGAAGGAGGATGGGAAGAGAGTGGTAAAAAGGCAGTTCTTCTGACTCCCATTTTTATATAGAAAATGAAAGTTTCCCTTTCACGTTGTCCACCAGCTACTTGTTAGTTTAATTGCCAGTATACTTGGTGTTCAAGAAAATACCAATTTCAGCACACAGGGGAACTTTGAAATGTGATTTGTGTTCTTGAGGTGAAAATAGCCTTTATCTGTATAAGGAAAAAAAAGTTATTTCCTATTTGCCAGCTGTTTTTTCAAGGAAATATTCCTGGAAATTGAATCATAATGCTAGACTAGGGCAAATGAGTATTAAATATCCCCAGTCCCTTTCTTTTCCCCTTCTATTTCATGAAGTCAGGCAGTGGCCCCATTTCTTTGCCCCCTTGAATGTCACCTATTGTCACATTGTATTAAGTTCCAGAATAGGACTTTGCTCTGTGTCCTCTGGTGTTTGCAAAAGTATCAGAGAGGTTTTTGCCATGTATTGAGTACACAGAGCAATAAGCCATACTAGTGAGAAAATACCTTTTAATTAACCTGAAGTGGATCATTGATGCTAGAATATGAATCAGCCTAGGGCAAGTACATTTTATGAAAAGCAGAAAGGAGGGCAGATTGTTGTGGAGAATGCAGACAACTTCAGGAAAACCCATCTATGGGAGCGGTGGAGTTGGGGGACTGGTATGCCAGCTGACCTCTCCGACCACTGTGGGAACTTTCTGAAATCATTCTCCCGCCATTTGCATAGACCTGAGGAGAATTTGTAGGCAACCGCTGAAAGCAGTCCTCTGCCCTCAGACTTCCAAATGATTCCCTTTACCACTGGGATGTTTTAGGACATTCTACACATTCTAGTTCTCTCTGAATGAAGCATTCACGTTGCCATTCAAACTTGTCGAGTTGGGGGTGCATTCGAAGTCAAATTATACAAGCAGCTATTTGTGGCATTCAGCAGCTGCAGAGGGAAGAGGCTTTTTGAGGGTGGGAGGGGCTCGGTGGTCTTAAGCACTTTCACGTAAAGCTGGAGAGTTCAGAATACAGCGGGATATCGAGTTCTTGTTACTGCGTCGTCGTTGTGATTGTATAGACAAGAGAAGGCAGGGACTGCTGAGTGAAGAGGTGAATTTTATCCTTTTTCAGCATGGGACAACCTGCTGGAAGAGTTTTTCCCTAGATCTGCTCTGGGAATTACTTCAATCATGAATGTAATATATTGTCTGGAGACTGTGGCTGATGCCTCTGTTCAGTGGGGTGCAGTTGGTAAGTGTTTTCAGAATGCCATTTTAATACAATAATTACATTGCAGCCAGATTAAAGCTGATTATCCGTAAACATTAATCAGAGGATGGAAAAATGCTGGCATTTTAGGGCCACCTGAAATGTATACTGAATTAAATACAGTCTTTGAATGAAAGTGGATGGTGGCAGCTTCCTATGACCTTGTTTTATTGTATAATGATACATAGGGTTTTTCAGATAAGGTGATGGCGTTCAGTGGACCGGCCTTCTGCAAGATGCTGCAGAGCTTGAGAGTGGTTCAGGAAAATGACTTAGTATTAGAAGATCCCATCTGTTGTATTCCCCCCCCCCCCCCAACTGCATGACTTTTCTTTCTTATTCTGGTTTAGGAAACATTGGTGGACAATGACTTCCTTGTCTGTCAAATCCCTAATAGTGATTTCTATACACAGACAGACAGACATACACACAAACCCACACCCCCACCCTTATTTCCCCCTTAATGAAAAGCAAAAGATGAGCGAGCCATTCCTGTCTCAGTGATGCCAAGCTTCTGATTTGGGGCTGCCATGTTAAAGATATCATTAGGAACACAAAAAAGACTGCTGTTTTCAATCTTCCTTAATATTATTTTGTTTGCTAGGATGTAATATTCTCTTATTTGTTGAGATATGATTTCTCACTCTGTTTTGAACCCTCTTGATGCTATGGGTAGGAGCTAGCATATCATTTCCACAAAGTCAGTGGGCAGCTACTGCATGGTATTAGCATTATGTCTTGATTGCCATTTGCTTTCCCTCAGACTGGAGATGGGCCTAATTACATGAGCTCTGCAATCAGCACACCTCCCTTCCCTTCCAGCTGTTCCCTAATTGTATTGCCCTGCGCATTGGCAATGCCAACAAGCCTGCAAGCTCTTCTGTGGTGTCAGTTCACCACAGATCTTTGCCTCGGAAATACCAGGATGCTAGAATTTAGAGACTGAACATATCTCTACGTAATGCTCAATATTTTGATGACATTCCTTCCTAATTCTAAGAGTATGATGTTTCTGAAGAGCATCAGTGAAGGAATGTGAAAAATGGATGTGATCATCAGGTTTTATTCATTGCAAAAATCTTTGTGAATTTAATGACTGTTCTGAATTCTCTGGACTAATTAGAAATATTGTTTTATGCCAGACTGACTTTCCTTTGCTCCTGCTGTGACATACTTGCAAAACATACTTGCAAAACCTCTCATGCTTAACACAGAGCTGTGGTTTCTCTCTTTGAAAAGCCTCTGCTGCTATTTAGCAGTTTTGGATAGTAAACTTTTTCTTAAAACATCCAGCTTGAATCAAATAAATATTATTCTCTTAATGTCAGCCTTTTCCGATACTAGAAAAATGAATGCAGTTGGAGACTGCATAAGTATTGCTATCGGTTTGTCAGCAAACCAAAATGGTCTATCTTAATTTGTTTAATTACCATTTTGCATGTGAACCAGCTGGCTTCCTAACAAAAGCAGTTGATCACACCAGCTTATTAATCTTAGCATTTGTCTTAACCATATGGGAAACAATAGAAGACAAAGCGAGAAATACAGGAAAGAAAAATGAACCGTTCCTAAAGATTGTTCCATTGTTTACAAATTAGTTTGTCTTTTTTTTCCCTCTAAATCTTTATACTTATGGTCTTTAATTGGGAAGAACTTTGATTTTGCTAAATCTGACTTTCTTTTGGTCTTTTTCAATGGAAGTATTTTTTGTGTTTGTGGACAACTTGGTTTCAAAATTATCTTCCCTCATAGTGAAAAGCACTCTCCTTTCTACTCTTTTATTGTAAGATTTTGGTTGGACCTCTTGATTGATGTGGACCTCTTTTTAACAGAATAACTAGTCATAGTTGCATGGAGCTGCTCCCTAGTGATTCAAAAATAGTTTATATATATGCTTGCTTAATCTAAACTTGGCTCAGATAACCAGGGAATTCATGATTATAACTTTCTGAAGCCTTGGAGACTAAATTTGTCCAAATGAAAGGTCAAATCAGGCACAGAGATGATATAGAATGATCTTTCTCTGGCAGAAGGAGGTCAGGGCATTCTTTTGCAATATGATATGCTTGGATGTACATAAACTAGAGCCTTTCTTCCAAGCTTTTCTGTCAAGACACAACAGAAATTATTTTCCTGGCCCATTTCATTGAGCCTACATTGTACCCCGTAGGTGGTGACCTTCTACTTTATTTTCACAAGTACTCCCACCCCTAGTCTGGATGACAAAGCCTTCTTTGTTCTCAGTGTTTTTCTAAGTAGAAGGTTCTTCTCAAGTATAGATTCCTTGTAGGTGTGTGTATAGTTTCCTCTGGAGCTCCATCAGTCAAGCCAATCCAGCAGGTCCTTATATTGTCCAGTTTTATTAATTTATTTATTTTTTACTTTTATTGCTTTTTTTTCCTTCAAATTTTTTACCTTGATTTATTTTTTATATTTTGTGGGTACAATTTTTTTATTTCGTTATCTACTCCAGGATTCCACCACCATCTTCCACCTTATCACCCATGAACTATAGTCTTAATCTTTTGTTACCTGATTCTCTTCTCCCTCTCTCATGCTCTATGCTTCAGTTCTGCTGAAAGTTAGTTTTAAATTTTTCATGTATGTTTGTTTGTTTTCTCTTTATCCCTCATATAAGTGAAACCATCCAGTATTTCTCTTTTGCTTTCTGGCTTAATTCTCCTACATGATTCCTTCTAGCTTCATCCATGTTGCTGCAAAAGACATGTTTGTCTTTTTTGATTGATGAATTATATTCCATTGTGTACATATACCACAGCTTTCTGTACCATTTGTCTTTTGGGGGACATTTGGATTGTTTCCATATCCTTTTATTGTAAATAATGCTGCAGTAAACATCTGGGTACAGGTGTCTTCATGAATTAGAGTTTTTGTCATCTTTGGGTAGATTCCAAGAAGTGGGATTGCTGGATCAATTGGGAGTTCCATTTTCAGTAGTTTAAGGATATTGTCCAGTTTTAAAACAGAGCTTAAGGTATAAAGCATGTTAGCTCTTAAATTAGATCTCTAAGCTCATTGCATTATACTTGGTTTTCATTCCACAATGAATTTTTCTCTTGCCTGAAGATTTTCAGAGAATGGTTGCATTGATTTCTTTCTTTTCAAAAGTTAAGATTCATTTCTCTTTCAATTATTATTATTGTAAAAAGATAGAATTAATGTTAAATTCAAATACCATGGGAAATATATTTTAATTTCCACGTGATGGAAAGTTATTCTTGCCTCTCAAATGTGCTAGACGTTTAATATGCATTCTTAAAATTTCTTTTGCAGGAATGATGGGACTAATGAAAAGTGAAGTAAGATAATTTTATAGTTGAACTAATTTACATGTAGATCAACTTGTATATCTATTATTTCTCTTCCAAAAGAATCTTTATGTAGTTAATATAGGCGGAATAGAATGAGTTCTATGAATCAATACTACTTGCATGGATGGATTAAAGCTTTAGAACATTTTCAGAAGAATAATTAGTTCAAGTAATAAGAGGCATGAAATAACTCTCTGTAAGATAGTCTTAGTTCACTTTTGAGGAAGTTATCCTTAAAGTGAAAAGACACTTATTTTTGAAATAAAGAATTACTAAAGCTTTGTCAAGGAATGCTTCGTAAGGAAAGTTAACATTTGAATTATAATATGAGAAAATAAATAGGGGCATGACAAGCAGATAAGTCGAGGCTCACATCCCCTGGGTGGATGATGGGCAAGCCCAAAGGCGTAGAGGTAGGAGGAAGAAGGGCAGACATTTGGAGCCACTCCCCATCAGCCCTCTGCCAATATGGCAGAGTGTCTTGGCTGTTGCAACTAGTCTGTTGAGAACTGGTACGTAAGGTGGAGAGTTAGTGCAGAAGCTAGGCACCTCTGTGCTCTGCTGCGTGTCACAGGTTGTTTGAGAAGAAAAAGGAGTGGATTTGGTCTTTGTACTCTTAATTCTCTCTAGGAGCCTATGGAACTTTCCTGTTCAGTCTTGCTGTGACCCTGTTCCCCATTGTTTCCACCATCCCAGGACACTCCCTCCACAAGGCCTGATTCCAACCTCTATGGCTGGCCTTGGCCCTGTGGGCTGCAGTAGGGGCTCATCTTTGAATGCCATGTCTTCAGAGCTCCCTTTGTGTTTTCCACTTTGATTGGGATTCCCTTTCTTCATGGCATGTTTTCTGTCTGCCTTGCCTTTCATTTGCTCGCCATTCGTCACATGAATATTGTGACTGACTAGTCACTGTACTGGCAGTCGTTTTGAAAATGAAAATGGACAGAGCAGATGGTAGCAATGGTTTTGGATTAAATTATTAACTAGGATCCACAGCAGAAGCCCCTTTGCTTCCACATATGGGGAGTAAAGGGTGTTTCCTGGCCTTGGAATGGACTGGCAAAGTGGTTGCCAGATCAAGTTCCTTCTAAAGACTTGATGCATTATCATCGCTTCAGGTTTCCCTTTCCAGCCCCAACCACTCCCCCCACCAGCTATTGATAAAGAGACAGATTTCCATTTGTCTTGTTTGCAGTATGCCAGATGATTCATCATTAAAGATTCATTCAGCAGCACAAGAAAAAAAAACTGCCAGTGAAATTCTAGAATATTGGTGATTTGAATGTATTTTTGCAACATAGCACGATTCATGGGGGACTTTAAGTATTTCTGCATATGCATCTGTCATTACACATACTCTTATTCTGGGGTGGCATTTCTACAACATTACTTGTAAGAGTGTATATGTGTCTGTGTGCACCACACAACCTCATGATGAAACTGTGAAAGGTAAAAGAATAAGATTGCACCCACTATGTATTCAAATTTCCCCAGTAATCTAAAAAACATCCTTCCTTTATATCTGATTACCCAAACCCATTATACTAGCAAGGATAATGCATCTGGTTGTGATGTTCCTTAAATATCTTTAAATTTGGCATATTGTCATTGTTATTACTTAATTGACTTATTCCAGAGTCTAGATCAGCCAAAACAGTTCCTCTGTTTGACTGTTTGGCATTTACTTCTAGGTCTTGTACTTCCTATAAATTGGGAAAATTTGACTTGTCAAAATGTGTCTTAAATTTACCATAGGTGATGCACACACCTCGTGTTTCATTACACCAGGGTTACACGATGACTGTACCCTTGTATCCTGGATTAGGGATCTGATAGATGATGGGTCCTTCCCTAGATACTTGTTCTGACACCCCTCTTATTTTTTTTTCTTTTTCTTTTTTTTCTTACATTATTGTAATGTAATGCAAGTTTTTAAAAGATATCTTTAGTTACTATTCTCAGGTTAATACCCAATATGAAAGTGCTTATCAGGATGCATTAAAGTAATAAAAACATTTAAGAGTAAATCACTGTTCTCTAAAATGCAGCCACATCACCATATTCCCTTGTGCTCTTCCCTCCCTTGTTTTGATTCCCATGCCCCCTCCCTTGCTTTGTGTCTCAGATCTGTGGCCCACTTGCTAGTTTTAACTTTTTTTTTTTTTTTTTGGAGACTAGGTCTTGCTATTTTTGCCCGTGGAACCGCAGGCTCTCGTTGCCTGGGGTACCACAGACTCAAGCAGTCCCCAACCTCAGCTTCCCAGGTAGCTGGGATTACAGGCATGCGCCACCACACCCAGCTATTTTTTTGGAACTAGGTCTCGCTACCAGCCCCAGGCAGGACTCGAACCGCGATCCCTAGCCCCGGCTGCTTCATAGGCTAAAGCTTACAGGCACGAGCCACCGTGCCCAGCTAGTTTTAACTTTTTCTTAACCCATTGTTTGGTTTCTCTATACTCCACGTGTAAGTGAGACCATCAATATTTATATTTTTCCTACTGACTTATTTCATTGAGTATAATCCCTTCTGACTCCATCCGTGTTGCCGCAAATGGCTTGAGTTTGTGTTTTTCAATTGCTGAGTAATATTCCCTTATGTAAATATACCACATCTTTTTGATTCATTTGTCTATTTGGAGGCATTTGGGTTTTTGCTATATTTTGTCTGCTGTGCATAGTACTAACATGACAATACTCCCCCTACTGCCTGACAAATCAAAGAAAAGTAGAAATTTTAAATATATAATATCTTAAAATTATTGAGAGATAAATATTAGAAATTTCTAAGACTAGTGTGAAAAGTTAGAGCTTGGTTGGTCAAAGTAACCAACTCACCATTTGGTGTGTTTCTAATCAAATGTCAAAAAGCAGGAACCTGCAGCCAATCTAGTGTGTCTTAAAGAATATAAAGTACATTTTTTAAAATTGTTGCAGCAAATACTGAAGGCTGTTTTGGAGTGTCATGTGTTACAAGTGTATTGACAAATTTTAATGTAGACTCAGAAGAAAAATAGCCTTCAATCATGTGAGATTCTTAAGAGTAAAGCTTGATCTTTTCTGATCAGTGATCTTCCTCAGTTTACTGCTAAACTGTTACCTCTTATCTATCCTAAGACTTTATTTATTTATTTTTTTGATACTAGGTCTTGCTATTTTTGCCCGTGGAACCGCAGACTCTCATTGCCCAGGGTACCACAGACTCAAGCAATCCCCAGCCTCAGCTTCCCAGGTAGCTGGGATTATAGGTGTGTGCCACCACGCCCAGCTATTTTTTTTAGAACTAGGTCTCGCTACGGGCCCCAGGCGGGACTCGAACCGCGATCCCTAGCCCTGGCTGCTTCATAGGCTGAAGCTTACAGGCATGAGCCACCATGCCCAGCCTATTATAAAAATTATACTTAAAAATGGTAAATGGTAAATCTGGCAAGATTTAACAAAGAAAACTACAAGATGGTAAATTAAATTTTAACTTCCTAAAAACAATGAATTTTATTTTAGTATAAGTATATTCCATTTAATATTTGGATGTACTTATTCTTTGTCTATCTGAAATTCAGCCTTTTCTGGAATCCTATATTGAATCTCGCAGTTTTATTGCTAAATTTTATTTTCTTCTTTGCACTTTTATTGATTATATTAATTCACTTTCCTGTGTTATTAATTTGCTTTGCGGCTTCAGTAATGATTATTTTGACAGATAAGAATTACAGACTGTATATAATTGCTCTTAATGTGAAAGTGTTTGTAAAAACATGAAACATAATTATTACCTCCAAAAGTTAAAGTTATGGGAAGACTTTGCTCCTTACTAAACAGAGGACAGGGTCAAGCTATTTTTCAGTTTCTGTATTACTAGAGCATTATTATGGATTTTTTGAAGTAGATTATATTGCAAGTTGATTTCTGGACATTTCTAACATATCTTTATACAAAGTTTGTACATTTTATGTTATGGATCCAGAGGTTTGTATTATATATTTCTGCTATTTTTTTAGTCCATCAATAAGTCTGGAAATCACAAGAAAGAATGTAAAAATTATATTTCAAGTAACTAACCATACATAGAGATAACAAGAATACTCAAATTTGTATAGTCATGTGCTGTCATTTATTTTCAGATGTTAGGTCTTTAATTTTAGAGGATTTAACCTGAAACATATCAAAAATCAGCAAAAACACTTTCTAGAACAGAATGGACTAAGGCATTTTCTCATTTGAAGAGTTAAAATTCCTTTGAGAAGTGCTTAAACGATCATTTAGTGCATATTGCTGACCATGCTTTACTATGTCTGATTTTTCTTTCCCTGCCCCCACCTCCCCACTTAGGAGATCCCAGTGATCTTTATTGACTATGTATTCTATTTTTTTTAATTAATTAATTTATTTATATATAAATTTCACATCTTTGTAATCCCTGGGGTTTGCCCTCCCACCCATTCCCACCCTGTCCCCCCAGTTGTGTGTATTCTATTTTTAATTGACTGAGGATTCAAATCCTATGTGCTGTACATGATTATGTCAGACATAATCATGCCTTATTTCTGCACATAGCTCCCATGTTCAGTATTTGAAATGCCCTTCTTTGTAAAGAGTGTTTATTAATATATGTGCACACTGCTGCATTCAAAATAGGATTTTAAACCTGAAAATTTAATAAACTGAAAGTGGGCCTAAAATTTTGTGTGTGGATAGGAAGGGGGAGACAGAGGAAAGTCTAGAAGATAGAGGAAAGCGTCATTTAAGACTTTTAGAAGCTTTTAGGTTTACACATATAATTTTAGTCCTTAATAAAAGTAATAAAATATAGTTTAAGGCTGTACTAAAGATGAATGTGTGGATGGTAACAGTCATTTATTATATAGTTAGGACTGAACTTCATACCTGAGGTATATACAGTTCCCAGAACATATTGCAGACTGTTAAATCAGTCAGTTGGGCCCTGGAAACTCTAGAAAAATAACCCTTCTCCTTTGGCATGAATTGCTGAACTAGTTCTCCAGTTTCTCTACTTGCCTCTGGTCAAATCCATTCCAATTCACCTAAGATCTTTAAAACTCATTGCTTTTCCTCATAGACTCCTTCAGTGACTCCCTGGCTCACCTAAAACCCACCCCTAACTGGCAAGCTTAGATTCTTCATGGTCTGGCCTCTCCCTCCCTCTCTCTCTATTCCATGGCCACCTTTCCCCACAGCTCTGCCACCAGCTGACACTGTACACCCCATGACTGCCCTACCTAAGAGTTCCCACTTCCTTGTTCTCCAAGGCTATTTGCTTCTCAATGAAGTACGTGCCCTTTGTTACCTTCCCTATTGCTATCTTTACCTCATTTTCCCCTCGTACTTATTAATTTATTGTTTTAATCTGTCCTGGTGCGTCATTTCCAAGCACTGTTACTACTCCTAAGTTCAGCAAGCGTACTTGATTTGCTCTTTCTTGGATGATGGAGGCATGAAGGAGGGCTCTGTATAAAATTAGTGAATGATTGACCATGTTATCATTACTAGTATAACTTTTAGAATATGTATTACACTCAGAATATCCCCAAATCCCTTTGCTGGTAAGTTGTATACCTACTCCTGGGATATAGTCCAACGGTTTTAGAAATCAAAGGATTCTTCCAGGCATTGTGGTGCGCACCTGTAATCCAAGCTCTGGGAGGCAAGAGGCCAGGAATTGCTTGAGTTTGCAGGTTCAAGACTACCCCGGGCAACATAGCGAAGCTTGGTCTCAAAAAAGCAGCCGGATGCAGTGGCAGGCACCCGTAATCCCAGCTACCTGGGAGGCTGAGACTGGGGATCGCTTGAGTCCATGGGATCAGGACTACCCTGGGCAACATAGTGAGACCTAGTCTCCAAATAGATAGATAGATAGATAAATAAATAAATAAACAAACAAACAAACAAACAAACAAATAAATAAATCCAAAGGATTCCTATAATCTCGTAAATATTGGCCAGAAATAAAATAAATAAATAAATAAATAAATAAATAAATAAATAAATGAATGAATGAATAAATAAATAAATAAATAAATAAATAAATAAAATCAAAGGATTCCTATAATCTCGTAAATATTGGCCAGAAATAAGATTTCATTTCAGTGAAAGATTAAGTAGCGATGGTGGAACTTTATGAATAAGGATGTAGCTATATAATACTAGTAGTCATAGAGTTTCAAAATCTTGTGCCAGGATAACCCACTAGGGTTATTCAAGCATTGTCAGAAGGTATTTTACTTAAAAATATCGGACAGTATTTTTAGAGAACAGTTCTCTACTCTTAAATGTTTTTATTACTTTCATGCATCCTGATAAGGGCTTCCATATTGGCTATATTAACCTGACTATAGTAAGTAAAGATATCTTTCAGAAACTTTATATATGTTAATGAGAGAGGTCATAGAACACCCTGTTCTCATTTTTACGCTCATATACAGTAGCTATTAGATTTCAGTTTTCTTGTACTTAAATGGGAGTTGAACTTACCTCTCTAGTTCATTGAGAAATTGACTGTAGCTCTAATAGGAATGAGAAAGTTCTTGAGAAGCAACAGAGCAGCTAGATTTTGGAGGAAAAGCAGATTGGCTTAGCTTGAATATATTTTGCTTGAGAGCAATATGCTACTAGAAGACAGACAGATGAAAGATAGGATAAGACTGAGCAGGGTGTTTAAAGGCAAGTGTTTAAAGTGCTTAAGCAATGGGTCAGCCATCGTTTCCTCTAGAAGTCCAGTTAGTATTTTCAGCCTTGCAGGCCAGTCTTTGCCACAACTACTCAACTCTGTTGCTGTGTACAGTGTGAGCAGTTGGGGAGAGTGAACAAATAGGTATAGTGGTCTTCTCTTCCACTATGATTGGAGGCTAAAATTTGAATTTTATATAATTTTCACATCATAAAATAATATTTTCAGCCCTGTAAAAAGGACCAGCCTGATTTAACCTAAAGGGTCATAAATTTAAAAGTACTGCCTTACTTCAACCAAGTCATCTAAGTTTCAAGGGGGAATTGTTTAATAATAGCCTAGAGTAGAGGTTTAAGAACTGGCTCTTTGAAATTTGTTGAGGATCCAGAGAAGGCACTGTCAGATTCAGGCAAGAAACCAGTGTGCTCCAATGTTTGCAAAGAGCTTCCAACTGGGTTCTTAACATATACAGTCCCTGATCTAGGGTGATTGTGTTTGTGTGTGTGTGTGTTTTACTTTATAATGGTGTAAAAGCTGTATGCATTCAGTAGAAACCATAGACATTTTTAACTTAAACCCACAGAACATTGGAAAGCCCTTTACCCCACCATGGTACATTGAGAAAGATCTACTTATGATTTAAAAAAATAATTAGAAAAAAGAGTCTATTGATTAAGTTGTTCACCAGTAACCACTAAGACTTTTTTTTTTTAAACTTTTTGAGGTAGAATTTTTGGCAACAGAAAAAATAATCAATGGATGGGTTTTGCAGTTGGCAGTTTGCTGGAACCGGTAGAAGAAAGAAAATGGGTCTGCAAAATTGATTTTCCTTCTATTTTACACTTAAAGCTGCTTCACTATTTTCATCAATCTCATAAATATCTATATCACATACCAGGTACTGTTCTGAGGACTTTCTCAACAGTAAGGGTCAAATCTCTTAAGCTTATAATCTTCATACTGTTACTCCCTCCATGTAGTGCAGCCATCCTGTTCACAGAGCGGGCATCGCAAATCTGGATAGGTTCTTGATTGACTCTTGCAGAGAAGAATGCCAAAGCCCTGGTTGGGTGTATAGGCATTAATGCTCTCTGGGAACCAGGAACACAGGCATACCTGGAAGAAAGCCTGGGCCAACTGCATGGTAAGCAGGCAAGAACAGGGAGCAGGGCCAAGGGACCTCCCAGTACCCCCAGGAATCTTCACACACTTTCTCTAGGCTCTGTTTCTCTGGCGTCCTCCCCTTCATACCCTCCTCCTGTGCACTCCTGTCATGACCCCCTACTCTTGCTAGGACCATTGAGCCCACATGCACCGCACACACACTGGCCCGGATGTATATAGTCATGGGGAGGGTGCACTGCCATAGGTGCTGGTCACAGAAACTAATGGCAGAAGGGCACAAACCTTGATAATTCATTTACCCTACATTCCATTGCACAGGTGAGAAAAATGTCGTGAGGAACTATCTCTTGTTCTCGAAGGCTCTGATCTTTGCTGTGCTATGCTGTCAAGCACTCTGTATCTGGGATGTTAGATTTTTATTAAACTGTTGCTACTGTTCTGGCTAAAGATGGAATAGGAAGTGCCATGGACTTATGGATTTTCTGTTGAAAGTATAAATCGAGCAATTTAAGATGCTAGGTGCTTCCATAAAAAATATAATTCCACCTGGCCGGGTATGGTGGCGCATGCCTGTAGGTGGCAGCCTAGGAAGCCATGGCCCAGGGCCAGGAGTCATCATTCAAGTCCTGCCAGGGGCACATAGCAAGACCTAGTCCCAAAAAATTACCTGGGTGTGGTGGCGCATGCCTATAATCACAGCTACCTGGGAAGCTGAGGCTGGGGAGCGCTTGAGTCTGTGGTACCCTGGGCAACGTGAGTCTGCAGTTCCACAGGCAAAAGTAGCGTCTCCAAAATAAATTTATATATAATTCTACAATAAGCTATGTGATGGAGACAATGCAAATTATAAAGGGAAAACACTTTTCCTGTTCTCAGGCTTGTATGCAGTCTCTAAAGCAAAAGATGATAAAATTGGTTAAGTGTGCCAAATCTTTATAATTGGTAAGTGTGCTCAAAACATCACTCAACAAGTAGTTCAGTTAATGATTTATTTGGTTGCTACCTGAAGATCTGGGTGTAGGGGTTACAGTACAGGTAAAACAATACAGAGGGGAAGGTGGCCCCTGGCCTGCAAGCCTGGATTCCTGCTTTCTGCTCTGGACTCACTGCTGGCCAGAGTGGCATCATCTTCACACACATCACTGTGGCCTCTTACTAGGGACAGTATTTGAATGAGAAAGGAAATTACATGTGACTCCTACTACCGTTCATTTTCTAGAGGGAACAATTCAGATGTGTCCTGGTGAATTGGAAATGTCTCTTTCTGTGTCTCCTTTAATGAGAGCCAGAGTATTGACTGTGCAGATTTGTGTGTGTGTGTGTGTGTGTGTGTGTGTGTTGGGGGGGGGGGTGTCACTGCCTCCAAGTTTTCACTAACTCACTCACCTTCATCATGAGGTCTACCCTAATTTGTTTGAAATTCAACCTGACCACCTCCCCACTCCAAAATCCCTTTATTTTCATTTATTTGCTTATTTACTTATTTATTTGTTTATTTATTTATTTATTTATTTATTTATTTATTTATTTATTTATTTATTTATTTATTTATTTATTTAATTATTTAATTACTAGGTCTAGCTATGTTTTCCCGGGTAGCCCCGATCCCAGGAGCTCAAGCGATCTCCATCCTCAGCTTCCTAGGTAGCTCGGATTACAGGCACCCGCCACCCTGCCTGGCTGCTTTTTGGAGACCAGGTCTCGCTATGTTGCCCGGGGTAGTCTTGAACCCAAGAACTCAAGTGATCCCTGGCCTCTTGCATCCCAGCACTTGGATTACAGACGTGGGTCACCATGCCTGGCTCAAAATCCCTTTATTCTTCTTAACCATTTCTTCTGTGCAATTTACTTACCACCTGCCCATCCCAAAGCCCCTCTAGTCTTCTCTGTCATTTACTTACCACCTGCTACCACCAGTTACCCTTGTGTAAGTTCTCTGAGGTCAGGAGACTCAAAGCAGTGACTCCTGCTTTGTTTACCTTTCTGAATGATTCAGTGGTGAGATGCTGCTGTCATATGTGAAAACCTACTTGCTGTCTTCCACAGGAAGTGTGTGGTGAATATTCATGCCAGAAACTTGTGGTTCATTGAGTTTGAGGGCTAGTGCCTGAAGCACATCTACCTGTGTTTAAGGCAGTGAGGTTGAGAGGAAGCAACCTCTCAGGTTGCTTATAAATTTGTTTTCCTGAGGGGAACTTTACCAACTCATTTAAGGCAGCTGTATATTTCCATTTACAGTCTCAGTTATTTCTTATTTGCCATCTGGTCATGTAATTACTTGTAAGTAAAGCAATGCATAGGATGAAAGAACGCAAATTGGGAATCTGTGATAGTATGTCTGGTATATGATGATACGTATGTGACTGTTGGGTGGCTGTTTATATTCTTCGCTTTTGTTCAAAAAATAACAATGATGCAGAGTGGGGGATTTGAGGAGGAATTATTCCAAAGCTTTCTCCAGAGGGAGCCCCTATATAAATTTTATTCTTTGACTAAGAGCTTTTGTTATAAACTAAATGTTTTGAATTAGTGGATTATGACATTTTTCCATTCAGTTATAAGTCTGGCCCAAAGCTATGAAGTAAGAGGCTGTCTAATATGTTTCAAATACTGTTTTGTCTTGAAGTGGACTGGAGGAGAGCTGTGAGGAGCTTTCTGTCTTTTGCTCCTTTTTATAGTGGCTTCTGATTATATTCTTTTCCATTTGTTCCTATATCTTTGTCCTGGAATCTATTTTATGCTCCATTTCTAATTCTTCTCTCTGTTTCTCTGTGGTTTGTCAAAAGTAGGCAGAAGCTTAAGAATTCAATACTTTAAACTCAAGATAAAGAGAAACCCAAATAAAATTTGAAATTATTAGGGGGAAATGGGGTAGAAAAGTTTAAACCATGTATTTAGATAATGATTCAATTGAAAATACAGATTCAAGTAATTAAGATACTTGGTCCAATTTCTTCTATGGAGTGGGATAGTCTTGTGGTGTGGGTTTTGTTGTCTTGTTTTTGAGAGTTGTGGCATCTAGCTGCAAATAAGCTCACATTTTGTAACAATTACAGTACTGATTCTCAATCACTGACAAAAAAACCAAAAAGACCCACTGGGTGAGAAGAGCTCTACTAATTTGCACACAAATTCAACTGAGTCATCAGTGGCAGCTCCATGGTGATTCTATTGTAAAGTTTTACTGGGTTTAAAGTTCCTTTGGTGTTGGAGGCAGAGCTGGGGGCGTGGTCAGGGAAACAATAGTTGAGCTCTTTTCCCCTCTAAATCAGTTCAAATGCTGGAATTGACTGGAAAGTCAAAGAATCTACGTGGATCTGCCCTAAGACTGTTTGGATCGGGGAGCAAGATTGGGGTGAAGATAGGGAACACGTTTGCTTCACCTTAACTTCCATGGAGAAAAATCTGCACTGTTTCTTGGATTCCAGACAGGAAAAACTTCTGATCTCTTGGAGAGAAAACTGAGTGAGAAAGCCCAGGACAGGACGACGACTGTGGCTCTCACTCAGTCAGTACTGCGATTGGCTTTGTCTCCCTGTGTGCGTTGTCACTCGGGGCTCTCAGCCTTCAAGATTAGGTTTCAGTGGGAGCTTTTCAGGTTCAAGGGCTGCTAATGGTTTCTAGCTGTCTCACGATAAACTCAACCTCAGCCCGGGCAGATGTCTAAGGATTTGAGACTCAAGGAAGAAAGTTATACTCTGGAGAGGAAGGATTCAACTTGCCACCTGCTCACTGGCCAGAGCTTTTAATGTGATTTAGATTTCTAAACCCTATGTGGGCATCTTGGAAATGGTGGTCTTCATTAATGCGAAGATCAAGTCTTTCATTAAACTTTTTAAGAAGAAACGTAAGTAGTTTTTTGCTCCCCACTGTGTGTGTGTGTGTGTGTGTGTGTGTTATGTAGTAAAGGAGTGTGAAATAGCCGAGTTAACAAACATTAAACTCCATTCTATACCAGGTGAATCAGATACTTCAGAATTTTGTAACTCTAGGGCAGAATTATGAGATCTTAGTGTGTGTTATTTATGGTTAGATGAATTCACATCTTTTGTGTTTCTTAAAAGAGTCCTCTGAACTCTTTTAAGGGGGAAGTCTCTGTAGGTCCCCTTGATGTATAGTATATGTTAGTTTTTAACTCTTTGGCTAGCTATCAGGGAGCCTCTGTGTAGTCTGTCACATATTTTTGGTGGGGTGATCCTCTTAAGTTCCCAGGCACTCTGTTGTGGATTTAAGAGGTCAAGAACAAACTCCTTCTAGACTGGATCACTATTTGTTGTACAGTACACAGCTTTTGTGACGTGCCTCATTGTGTACTTAGTATTTGTTGTAAGTTATTTTAATCCAGGTGCTTCCTCCTTTCCTGGAAAGTATAATTTTCAGAAATATATGATTTTATTTTCACATAGTTGTTGGTTTATTAGTTTGGTTTTGGGGCCAGTGATTGAAACTGGATAAAAGTGCCTGGGTAGGAGCCTTGCTAGGAGGAACTGGAAGAAAACAACAAAGAACAGCTTTCTGGACTCATTTTCTGCAACTCTCTTGCTCGAAGGCTGGCTTTGGATGGACTGATTAAAATCTGCCCTGGCAAGAATGAAATACTCCAGGGAAGAGACAACTGTTCTTTCATAGGAGCCAGTTGGTAGCTGTAACATGGAGCTCAGGGTGTGATTATACGCTCTCAAATACCATTATTTAGATTTGATTTGTAATTGGCAAATAGAAGAGTTTCAATTTTCATCAATTTCCACCTAATAAGGCTGGTGATACTTTTTTTTTTTCCCAAATAAATGGATATCAGCATAGAGCTCTGTAATTAATTGTGGACACTCTGGGGGGGAGGACACAGGTGACTTCTACACCATGCAAGCTTCTCAGATTCCTAAATAAGAGAGAAATCAGATCTTTGTGGACTTTTTTGTATTGTAGTTGATAGTTACATGAGCTATGCAAAATGTGTTCACCTGGAGAGTCTGTGAGCGACTAGGTGCCTCGTTCACCGGCTTACTCTGTGGACATCAAAAACAAGCACCCAGGACATTTCTGGGTTTAACTTAAGGGCAAGATCATTTAAAAAATGAGTTGTTTGGAGGAGAGGGATAAAGAATATGAGCTAGACCATGGCTCAGGTTCCCACGTGAGAAAGAAAGCCTTTGATTCTCAAGTTTGGGGCTGCTTTAGGGTTTTTTGCCCTGCTCTTGCTACAGTCATGCATTCGTGAGTTCTTTCATGAACCCAGACTTTGCATAGTTTAGTATAGCAATTCTGGTTGATGTACTTAGGGTCCATTGAGATATATGTGTTCAAATAGACAAGCTTAGAAGTTCATACATATAGGCTGGGCACGGTGGCTCGTGCCTATAAGCTTCAGCTTATGAAGCGGCCGGGGCTAGGGATCGCAGTTCGAGTGCCGCCTGGGGCCTGTAGTGAGACTTAGTTCCAAAAAAATAGCTGGGCATGGTGGCGTGTGCCTGAAATGCCAGCTATCTGGGAAGCTGAGGCTGGGGATTGCTTGAGTCTGTGGTACCCCGGGCAACGAGAGCCTGCGGTTCCACGGGCAAAAATAGCAAGACCTAGTCTCAGAAACAAACAAACAAACAAACAAACAAGAAGTTCATACATATATTTGCTCTTTTTTTTTTTTTTTTCAGAATCGATTCTGTAAGCTGGTTTCCAGTGACAGCTTAGATTCTAGAAATGGATAGAGCCAGTGTGTACTCTGTAGCATCGTTCAGAGTTAGGGAACACTTGCCCCAATGACAAATCCAGTGTTTATTTGCTAGTCTTACTGCTGTGAGACTTGTCACCTTCCTCCCCCTCCCCGCTGTAAATGTCTGTGTGCAGCGTCTTTCTCTTGTATATTTGCAGTCTCTTTGGTTCCTCGGTTACAGTGGTGGATATATGGAAAGTATTAAAAAATATTGATGAATTTATTTAGTGCTGCCAACTTCATGTTGGGCCTTACGGGGTGCCCATCTGGCATTTTCAGGAAATGTGAAAGAAACGCGACCCCTTGCCCAAAGGGGCTAAAGGAAAATTATTTCAGAGATAAAGCTTAGTCTCATTGTCTATCATTATCCCATCTCATGTTCTGGAGTCTTTCGTGTTGAATTGTATTAGGAAAAATCAACTGCACTGAATTTTTAGAAAATGTTTTAATGTGGCAGTATTCTGTGAAAGTAAGAAATGCAGAACAAAATTTGTAGTACAAATTGATTTCCACTTCCATTAGCTGTGCCGTTTGAATGGATCACATTGAATAGTTATGCTTGATCTTCAAAAGACTTAATTGAATTTATAAAAGTGACATTTTTAAATAATGCTTTAGAGGGGAAGGCTGGGGGGTCCAACCTCTTAGTAGGAAATGTGTTTCTCTCTTGACAGTCTGCTACTTCCTGGTGCGATGGCATTGCAACCATAATATATAGGAATGGGAGGTCTGTCCATTTTGTCAATCATTTTCTAACCCGGGAATAGAGGAATGCCTAACGTGCTGGGAAGCAGAAAAACTGCTTCCCCAAAACTGTGAGGGGAGATTATAGACGATTGGAGCTTCTCCTGTAGAGACAGAACCTTGTGAAGAGGACCCCAGGAGCTGAAGAATAAATCTCATTCAATTTGCCCCATTCCCCCTTGCTGCCTCTACCCAGGGCTATGTTAGGTGCCAAGATCCTACCCCTGCTTGAAGGGTACTTGTCTGCAGCCTGTGGAGCTTAATCTAACATCTGAATCCATCTCTCTGCAGCGGTTTCCAACCTTGATGAGGAGAGCAGATGGACAGTGCACTACACAGCCCCATGGCACCAGCAGGAGAATGTGTTCCTCCCCTCCACCAGACCGCCCTGCGTGGAAGATCTGCACCGACAAGCCAAGCTCAACCTCAAATCGGTGCTGAGGGGTAAGATTGCACTCTGCCTGTTCTTGAATGACTGGCTGTTTGTTTTGTTTTATTTTTAATACCAAATAATTTATACCATTTTTAAAATATTAAATAAGTTATTTATGTATACATTTCACATCTTTGTAGTCCCCGGGGTTCACCCACTGTCTTCCCTCCCTGACCATACCCACCCTCTCCCGCTCCCCCTCCCCCCCACCCCCAAGTTGTATACTTAGATTTGGTTGTTAGCTTGTTTTGATGACTGGCTGTTTGAATTGAACACCTAAACTTGATTGCTATTTGCAGAAGAAGACCTGTTTATAATGAATGTAGAGTATGTGATGCTTTGTAAAATACCATAATTACTTGCCATCTAGTACACGCCTGTATGTTCTGCTCTCAGTAGAGACCTGCCCGTTTACATGTATGCTGCTCTGCCCTCACACAGCCCCTTCCTGCTTGGAAAGCTTCTGGAACTTTTAAACCACCAGCACTAATTTAATCTAAATAAGCCCCTCCCACATGGGAAATGTTGCCACTGTCTTTTTTTTAAAAAACCTATGTAAATTTTGAAAGCACATTTTTTCTTTATAATTCTTACAATTTTCTTATTTTCATACATCAGTCATGTTTGTATAGTTACTGTTCCCCTGGGGTATGGCCCTCCCATCAATGATGCACCCCTATACCACCACCCTGCTCCCCCTGGTCCCAGCACCCACTCTGGTCACTCCAGCTCCTTTCTTGATGCAAGTTATTGGTTGTGCTTGGCCCACTGATCTCTTCTTATTCTTTTCTGAGCATTGACCTTTTCCTAGGTGAGGATCTGTGTTTCTGGGATGCAGCAGACCAGGCTGCTCAGATCTCCAGGAGTCACTTTGAGTTGAATAGCTAGCAGGAACCTCTTGTAGGGCAGGTGTGTGCATGGTTCTCCAGGCTCCCTTATGTTGACTCTTCCTTTGGTGGAAGAGTTTGTCTCCTTTATTCCTGCCCAGTATGTACACTGGGTTCTGCAACTTCTCATTCATGCTGGTTGTCTCCCTGTCTCCTCCATTCTGATGTCTGTCACATGCTGCTTCTGAGCCTTAGGGTTCTGGCATGTGGCATTGGAAACCCAACTCCTAGATGCTGGCAGTGGAGAAGGTCCCTGGTGGGGACAGACTTCAGGTGGTTGGTTCAGCTCATCACCTGTTTAATGGTTTCTATTTCTGCCATGGGGCCGCAGCCACACTTCTGAGGCTTTCCTCACTGATTGGAAAAGGAGGGAGCCTCACTCATACTGTACACATCTCTGGAGCAGGGGTTTGGCTCCCCAACCCCCAGAGACATTGTAAGTGGAGCTCTGTGACTGGTCATCAGTATAGTTCGTTTCATGGTCTTGGTTCTTGTGGTTCCGATTATACTCTGTTTGGGTCTCCCTAGGTGATGAGTGTGTCCAGGACCTGTATTTGTTCCTTTCCTCTCCTGTATGTCTGCAGTTGGAGTGCCTAGTTTTCTCATTCCTAGTGCAGGTCTGATTGAAGTGGGAGTAAATCAGGGAGTATTCCCTTCCCAGCCCAAGAACCCCAGCAGAGGTGCCCAGCCTCCACCCCAAGCCCACATGGAGGCAGTGGCCAGCTCCCCCCCAGCCCGAGATCCTGATACCCTGAGACCCTGGTGGTTCAGGACTCACCCTGCTCCCACCCATGCCTGCAGCCTAGGCTGTGGCAGGGGTGTTCTGGGCCCAAGCCATCCAGGGGTAACTTTGGCTCCCACCTCTGACCGGACTAGGATCAGGGATAGTCCTGAAATCAAAGCACATTTTAAAAGCTAGTGCTGTCTAGCAGTTTGTTATACTTAGTTCAGGTTGGTTGGAAAGGGAGCTGTAACTAGACTCTTAGGGGATTCTAAGTGGTTTGAATTCTCAGAACGTAGGCAACACCCATTAAGTGGAGGCTCTTTTTTTTTTTTTTTTTTGAGACTAGGTCTCGTTATATTGCCTGGGGTACCACGGATTCAAGTGATCCCCAGCCTCAGCCTCCCAGGTAGCTGGGATTACAGGCGCCCACCACAGCATCTGGCAGCTTTTGAGACCAGGTCTCACTATGTTGCCCAGTGTAGTCTTTTTTTTTTTTAAATTTATTTATATATAAATTTCAAATCATTGTAATCCCAGGGATTTCTACCCTCCCCACCATTCCACCCCTTTCCCCCCTGTCCGAAGTTGTGTGCTTCAGGTTGGTGCTTAGTTTGTTTTGACTTTTCCTCACGGCTTTTATTTATCTTTTCCCTATATCCCATATATTAGTGAAACCATTTGGTTTCTGTCTTTTTCTTTTTGAGTTGTTTCTGCTAATATGATTTCTTATAAGTATATCCATGTTATCATAAAATCATCAAATTCATCATTTTTAATTGATGAGTAATATTCCATTGTGTATATATACCACATATTCTTTCATCTAGTCATCTGTTTTGGGGCATTTAGGTTGCTTCCAAGTCCTTGCAATTATATATAGTGCTACAGTAAACATCCGGCTTAGGTGTCCCTTTGTACCCACATTGAGGACTCTTTTGGGTAGATTCCCAAAGAGAGCAATTGCTGGGTCAAATGGTAGTTCCATTTTCATTAATTTGAGGGCCCTTCACACAGCTTTCTATACAGGTTGGACTAGTTTACATTCCCACCAGCAGTGTAAGAGTGTTCCTTTCTCTCCATATCCTCGCCAGCACTTGTTGTGCCTGTTCTTTAAATGTGGGCCATTCTTACTGGTGTAAGGTGGTATCTCATTGTGGTTTTGATTTGCATTCCCCTTACTGCTAGTGACTTTGAGCAATCCAGGGTAGTCTTGAACCTACAAACTCAAGTGATCCCAAGCCTCTTACTTCCCAGCACTTGGACAACAGGCATGCACCACCACATCCAGCTCCATTAAGTGGAGGTTCCATCAGCAGGTGGGTGAGTGCACTGTGGCCAGCAGTGGAAATAGAGGGAGAGGGTACTCCTATAGCTGATTCTAAATTCTCCATATTGCTGCAACTTAGTGTGGATGTTATAAAGCAGAGACATGTGGCTTCCTAAAAGTGATGAAGAAAGGCGGGAGTTCATTGGAAGAGGGAATAAGTAACCTACAATTCAGAGACTTTTCCTTCCAACAACAAACCGGCATTCCTATGTATTCTACCAGGTGCTGCTTTTGTCGTTCCCTCCTACTCTTCAATATCTGGGACATCATTTTACTAAAAAAGTACTTGTTGTTCAGAAATTTGTTTATCTAATTGACAAAGACAATCTGGAAAAAAACACTTTCTTTTCATATATATGTGTGTGCATATATATATATATATATAATTAATTTTACTTTTCTAAATCGATTGCATACACATACACACACATATATTGCATCATTGTCAGCCCCAAGGTTTTCCCATCACTTTGTCATCACGAACCATCACCTTAATCTGTGTCCATCCTTCCACCGATTTTACCCCTCTCCCCTTGCTCTAGGCTTCAGTTCTGCTGACATGGGAAATACACTTTCATTGAATCAAAGGAAATCTTGCATGCGGGGCCCTCTAATTTTTCTGAGCTTTTGTGTCAGTCATTTACTAAATCATTCACCCACTGATGGACTGTACCATGGCTGTTATTCCCAGCTAACATTTAATAAACACTATAGGTCAAGTACTGTCCTAAAACCATTACACAAATTATCTCATTGAATCCTCACAATAATTCTACCATTTACTGCTATGTTGATTTTATAGATGACAAAATGTTGACACAAAGATTTAGAAACTTGCCCAGGATCGCAGTTAGTTAATGGTCAAACCAAGATTTTAGTGTGGACAACCTGAGGCTGCCAAAGTTGTGTTCTTAACTGCTGCTCTAAATGGCCCATCACAGCCATCTCTTGCAGATCTGTTATTCATCAGAAGTGCAGAATGCAAAAGCCAGGACTTGGCTTTCAAGGAATTTATACTTATTTATAGCTATAGTGTAAATCGCTATTTGAAAAACACTAGAACTGGGCCCAAAATGCTATATGGGCATTTTAAAGAGTAGATCATTTATGCTTAGAGAAGTAAGAAACAATAGACACAAAAGATTTGCTGTTCTGAACAGAACTGTCTAAAAACTTTAGATTGTAGCCTGTTTCAGCATCCTTCAGTCTTTTATTCTTATCCTTGGAGTATCGCATTTTGTATTTTAGAGTATTTTATACCTTACTGTTTTGGCACTGAAGTTCGATGGACTTCTTCTCTTCTCTTCTCTTCTCTTCTCTTCTCTTCTCTTCTCTTCTCTTCTCTTCTCTTCTCTTCTCTTCTCTTCTCTTCTCTTCTCTTCTCTTCTCTTCTCTTCTCTTCTCTTCTCTTCTCTTCTCTTCTCTTCTCTCGTCTCTTTTTTTCTTTCCAAATTTCTATTTTTATCTTGTAATTTCCATACATTATTGGTCATATTTGTATGATTGTCTTTTCCCCTTTAGGTTTGGCCCTCCCTTCCATATTGTACCCCTTATCCTCCCCACCCCGACTTTTCCTCTTCCCCCCTCTGGTCAGTCCAACTCCTCTCACTGCAAGTTTTTGGTCTATGTTTGACCCACTGGTCTTTTCTTTTTGTGGAACAATGTTCTTTCTCTGGGCACAGACTTGCACTCCTGGGCAGCAACACATGAGGCTGCTCAGAGCTCCAGGAGTAGCTAAGGCAGATAGTCAGCCAAGTGTGTAAGGAACTTGTTGCAGGACACATACGTGGTGCACTTCGTCAGGATCCTTTCTGGTGTCTGTCACGTGATGTTGGTTCTGTGCCGTTTAGTTCTGATATATTGGTTTGCCAGGGATTCCCTTTTTCATTAGCCTGAACACCTGCATGTGTTGGGACTGCAGACAGAGATGAGAGGAGTGGTGATATGTGAATTTTTGTTGCAGTTAGATTCTGATTTTCATGGCCTTCAGAATACTGGTTACTAAATCAAACCTGACTATTCTAGATCTCATCAGTTTCTCCCTGTAGTAAATTTTGACAAGGAGCTTCTCTTACACCTCACCTTCCTGTAAGAAGTTATTAATAGACATAGTAAATGGCCCCATGCCCAGTACAAAGGCCTAAGGCTATGCCATTGTTGACCTGTCCCTCCAGGCTCAGACAGCTAGCTTTTGAGAAGCTTTCTGGAAGGTGTGTGTGAGTGTGAGACAGAATATTCAGGATTGGCTCTGTTTGGATCTTTCTCCAGGAAACTGAGTTTTACTTTACTCCCTCTTTGACTGTCTTCTAGTCCCACATTAAGGTCTTTTCTTCTCCTAGAGAATTGAACAGTTTTATGTAGATTATAGTAGCGGTACATTACCTATCATCACCACTGATTTTGCCTGTACTTGAATTTCATTTTGAAAAGGTAAATGCTTTAGTAATTGCATTGATGCCCTCAAATGGTCATCAAAGGGATTTGCTACTAATAAATTAATAACTGTGAAAACTTAGTAGTGTTCAGCTTCTGAAGTCTGCAATTAAATACTCCTTAAGAGATTTTAGGTAAATAATAAGCACAGTGATTGAGAAAGATAAAATGAAAAAAGCATCTGAGTTTTCTTCTTCAAATTTCTTTTTACTCACACGTACAGAACTTCACGTACCTTTTTCCTTACACCACTTTAGCAACCTGAGACTAACAGAATGTGAATGCAGTATATTCACTGCCTTATTATAATGAAGATTAAAAGAAAAAAGTCATAAAGTCATCTCTGAATATATGACATTATTAAAATGCAGTGTTATATAAGGTTATCCATCTAAGCAATTTGACCTTGACCCTCTTTGCTTTCAAAACATAGAAAAGTAGCTGATCATTCACAAGTTATTGGTCACAATTATTCATAAGTGATCCTGATACTTTTTCTGTTTTTTACTCTGAACTTATCTATACTTTTTAAGGAAGAAATATGCTGTTTAACAATAAACAGGTTGGAACTTTTTTATAATCATTAAGTATTCATTGTATGGATTTTTGTCTTTTTTTTTTTGAGACTAAATCTTGCTATGTTGCCTGGGGTAGTCCCCATCCGATGGACTCAAGCAATTCCCAGCCTCAGCCTCCCAGGTACTTGGGATTTCAGGTGTGCGCCACCATAGAGGTTTTTTGGTATTTGTTGTTAGATGGTATTTGAAGAACTGGAAAAAAATTTGGTGGCCTTGCCTACTAGGAATATTGGTAATGGTTTACTGCTTGTGAATATACAAATGTCCCTGAATTTAAAAATAGTATTTCGACATTTGACTCACAACAGGCTATCTGCCTAGCAACAAATAGTGACTTTCTGACTTTATTAGAAGTGACTTTATTAGAATTTATTCAGTTTCTTACCTAATTTCCAGAATTCTATCCTTTTATTCTCGGTAGTTGTTTCAGCCCTTCATGAACTTTGTCCGAGTTAGCTGTGATGGTTAGTAGACTTTGTTTAACTAGATTTAATCTGAAGTTTTATTAAAAGGAGAACAATTAAATGGTAAAAGGAGAAATTGAGAAATGAGAGTAGGCATGCTCACATTCTATGAAGGGTTCAGGTTTTATTTCTTTACAATCTTTGGACTTCACTCAATAATTATGAGCATATTAAAAGCTGAAATAAAGGCACTTTGTTTTAAAGGCTTTATTTCCCTAAAGCTCAGCTTGGGAGAGAGATAAATGTTATTTCTCACAGTATGTTTAGCGGGCAATTTAGCTACTGTATCTGTGTTCACTCTCCTGCCTGAATAGTTCACAGAGCATCTGTTGTTGGTATGAGAAATGTTCTCTTGTCACAGCTTGCTTTCCTGAAGAAATACATTTTAGCAGGTCAGCCTGTTCCATGGCTCTGGAATTAGAAGTGTAAGGAGAAGAAAGGGATGTTGAAGCAGAGCTGTGTTAATTAGGCGCCAGAGGGTTCTATTTATTCTATCTGAAGGTGTAGGAGTTGAGGATTTGTAACTGGAAGAATAACTTTTTCTCCTAAGTGATTAGGAACAGTGGTGTTTGTGTATGTGTATACACCAACCCATTTAACCTTAACATTTCTTAAAACTATTGACCAGGTTCCCAAGGAATTCCAGCCAGGTTTCTCTCACAGCTGCCGACACAGAGATGCTCTCAGGCTGGCTGCATCTACTTTTTATTGTCACGAGCCCCTTTCTTCCATGTTGACATAGACCATAAGTCTATTCGGAGAAAGGTGGTAGGATTTCATGAGGATTCATGGCTTTTGTACCTGTCTGGGTTCTCATGGGTTCCTGAGGTATCCCAAATGCCCTGGGTTTTGATTGCCACTTCTCCTAATGTGTATCTGTGGTACTTCCCTAGTACTGTCTGTAAGATGCCTTTATAACAGCAGTGTTGCGGCTGTTGACTGGGAGTGTTCTCCTAGGAGGACATGTCTGCTCACTGCCTGACACAGATTCCTTGTGTTAATGACAAGACTATTTTCATTTTTTTCCTGTAAAGTTTTTTTAAAAAATATGACATATAATACAAATACTTAAAACATATGTAGTTTAATAAATAATTCTAAAGCAAACATCTACATAACCATTACCATGGACAGAGAATTGAGTATTACTGAACCTCCAGAAATCTGTTCCTGCTAGATTCTTAGAAATCTGTTCCTCCCTTTTTCTTCTAAAAGGGAGAATCCAGGTATAATGAAAACTGTGGTGTCACATCTAGGTTCATATCCTGGCTCTTAGGTACTATGAATATGTTATTTGAGTTTGATTTGGTGGTATTTCTTTGACAGCTTAAGCTTGCTTTCCCCCTTATCAAATATGGATCGTTTCAGATACTTTAGTTCTGTAAAGCAGCCCAGAGTGCTTGCCTCTCAATGTGGAAGCAGGATTTGTGGAGTGGAACTGTGCCTTTTAATTCAGCACAATAGAATACAGACATCATTTCCTAAACCTCAGCTTGTTTACCCAAATGGCTTTCATGATTGAGTGATCCCTTCTCTCCAGAGATGAGCTTTGAGGAGAAGGGAGAGAGTGACAGGTCATGGTGACAGCCACAGACACCTGATGTTCAGGTCTGTCTCACCTACTCACTGCTTATCACCTCTGAATGATGCCTTGAATGTGAGCTAGAAGGGCCCCCCTGGTCCTCTGGTCAGTAACCCCTTTGCATTTTATAGACAAGTAAACACAGAGCCACTAGAAATGAAGGGATTCTCTTATCACTGCTTTGCAGTTTAAAGACGACTATGTGACAATTCCACCTTAGGTTTCCTAATGCTTGAACATGCTGATCTATTTTGCTCTCAGACCCCAAAGATACTGAGAAGACATCTGTGATATATTTTCAGCAGCCTTCAGCTTTCAGAAATCTCAGCGCCTGGACTATCTCTGGGAATCTAAAGAGCCAAGGCATGCTTGGTTTCCTTTTTATTGCTAATTTTTACTGAGGTGACCATACTGATTGGTTTACATCATGTGTAAGTTTCAAGGGGAGGCCTTACACCTCCACATCTGTACATACCATGCCTTGCCTCCCTCCAGAGGATATGGTTTTGTTAGCCAGTGAACTTGGGAAATGCAAATTAGCTCATGGCTGCCCAAAAGATGGGAGCTGTACAGTTGCTTGTAAAACCCCATCTTCACTCAGCTCTGATTTCAATAAAATTTAAGAAAGGAAGTTTCTTCATGAGACATCCTGTGACATATACATGTATATATA
Organism: Uropsilus gracilis; assembly: GCA_004024945.1. NCBI lineage: Eukaryota > Metazoa > Chordata > Mammalia > Eulipotyphla > Talpidae > Uropsilus > Uropsilus gracilis. The sequence continues at coordinate 11,107 of PVHY01011620.1, read as the reverse complement.
TTTGCATAATTTTGAAGGACTTAATGGGTCATTTGTATATTTCAATAGATTTTTTTAAAAAAACGGTTATAGAAGGGACTAGAGAAAGAACACTGAGGGTTGGGAAAGATCAGCTATACCAATAATCTTGCAATTGAGTTTACTCTTCACCTACCCCTGTCCCTGCATTCTTCCTGGAAAATCTTCATAAAATTATAAATGAAAAGGTAAAGCATGAAAGGAAAAGGTGAAATATCACTGGTTAGAGAAAGATTATCTTTGATTTTTAAGTAAGAAACATTGAGTTACTTGTAATCATTCATCTATAGTTTGAGGTTACTATCTAAGCAAAGTAGCTGTAGCATTGGAGGCAGAAGGGAGTGATACATAACTGAAAAAGCCCCTGAACAGAGGTAAAACATATAATTGTCTTATGTTGCTAAAGAGGAACAAGGACATCTTGTCCTGATGTAATTAACTTCCCCAGAAGATGAGATAGGAGACCAGGATTCTGATAGCAGTGCTGCCCGTGGCCTATGGGAATCCATATCTGACCTTTGTACTCACTTCCTCTTCTGTGGAATATTCTTGAAGTTTCCTTCAGCTCTAGAATTCTGATTAGCTGCTCAATATTTAACTGTTGGGTAATATTTGTGAAACTTATTGATGAAAAGACATAATAGGTAGATCTCATTGCTGAGCCTAAGTCCTGACAGGACTGGGTTGTCTAAACTCACGTTTGTGTTGACATAGCATTTTTCTGCGAGTCCTGCAAGGGAGAGACTGGCAGATAGAGCATGATTCAAAGATGAAATGATACCGGTCCTACCCTCCCGACGTTTAAAGCTAACCTGGGAGCTAAGCTGTATGTATGAATAACCCATTTGCAAGATCCATGAATCACCAACCTCACCCTTGAATGGGAGTGTTGTCTTTAAGACCTACATAGGGCCGTGGTTCTTATTTGTTGTTTATCAGTGCCTCCTCAGTGACAGGATAGTTAGTACCCAAGCTGCTTAGCAGGTAGGAACCTCCGTGATATGATCCCTCTTTATCTAGCCTCACCGGCCCAACTCACCCTCTCCCCCCATGCTTCTTTTCCTCTTCACCCCAGGGCCTATACCTGGTGCCTTCACAGATGAGGATGGAAGTCCTTTGATGGCATGCTAGCTTGTCTTGCATTCCCATTCTCTCCACTGCATGTCCTAATGCGTTCCTTCTTCCATCCAAATCACAAGCCCTCACACATGGCCAAGTCTTTTCCCCTGCAAAGAATATCTTATGTCTGCCCAGGTCCCCCACAAAAGCTCCCTCAACTTTCCAGGACAGACTCAGGCATGTCTTCTATCCTTTCCCACACATCCCCGTTGACTTTATACCACCCCAAGTGGCTTATGACTTGCTGTGTGATTGTGTCTAGATGTTTATATCTCAAAGCCTCATGGCCAAGACCTTTCTTGTCATTTGTGAGTCTCCCACAAAGAAACCAACAGTGCAGCACTGTTATACTTGTCAAATGCCTAGAAAAGTCATTCAGAACAAAAGAGGCTGGGCTGAAACCACAGAACAACTGGTGGAAACTTAGCAGTGAGGAGATTGGGGATGGAGGCAGCATGGGAAGAAGAGTACTGAGGGTGAAGCCTAGAGCACTTCATCTAGGGGACTGTGAAGGAGAAGCAAGTGAAGTATTGTGGAAGGAAAAAGGAAACCAGAATGGAACAGTTCCAGGGTGCTCCGGATGGCTAGGGAATTGGATGAAAGGCTACTGAATTAATCACTAGGTAGCTATTGGGACCTTCCAAACAACAATCATTTCAAGATTTTTGGATTTAAGAGGTGAGATATCTTGAAATAAGAATGACTTTAGAAGTGCGAACCTATTCTCCTAAATCATGCACAGTGTTACCTCTATAAAGAAATAAATAGAGCCAGATGTGGTGGTGTACACCTGTAATCCAAGCACTGGGAGGCAAGAGGCCAGGGATTGCTTGAGTTCGCAGGTTTGAGAATTCCCCAGGCAACATAGCGAGACCTGGTCTCAAAAAAGCAGTTGGGCACGTTAGCGGCACCTGTAATGCCAGGTACCTGAGAGGCTGAGGCTGGGGATTGCTTGAGTCTGCAGGATCGGGACTACCCCGGGCAACATAGCAAGACCTAGTCACCCCCAAAAATAAAAATAAAATGAAGAAAAAATAATGCAAGAAGAACTAAAGAAGTATAGTCAACAATATAAAGATATCAACAATATAGTGAGAAACAAAAGCTTTTTTGAGAATAAATGTTATTACTACTTGTTTTTTTAAAATAGAATGAATTAAAGTGTGCCTTGGACAAAGGGAGTCCACCAGGCATACTGCAGCTGTAGCGAATGGGAGGGCCCTCTGGGAAAGCAGTGGGCATTGAACTCAGGGCAGAGAGGGAAAGCCAGATATTGAGAGCTGTCTTGTAGAGAACTGGAGGAAGCATGATATGAGATGAAGCAGAGACTGGTGGAGTTGTTTGTCAGGGGTTGTAGGCAGCTGTATTGACCAATTCAACTTTATTCATATTCTCTGGCCTCTTGTTTAGGAGTGCAACCACACTGACTTTTCAAAGACAAAAGGGAATGTTATTTAAGACTTTTTTATTTATATTCCTTGGTGTTTCATCTTTTGGAATTTTTGTCCGTAGGGCAAATTGCTCAACCTGATTTAACAATGAATTGAATTCTCTTTTGAGAAAAGAGTAAAGACAAAATAAGGCATTCACACAATGGAAATTATATCCAAAGGGGCCTGTTTAACTTTTCCTGTTCAAGTTGGTGGCTCTTGCAAAATATTTCTTTAATCTTTAAAATTGTGATAACATTTCTCTCTTACTCATTTCTGGGTGTACAGCACAGGTACATCCACACTGCTGGGCAACCATCACCACCTCTCATCAAGAGAACATCTTCATTTTGCAAAACTTGTTTTTTTTTGATACAAGCTGCTCTGATTATGCTACAACTCTTGGAGTAAACTCATTAACTGGAAGTCAGATGCAGGACTAAGGAAAATGAACAACCATTGCTTTTTGCAATTTGGTAAAGAGACATGATCTCTCTCTTTAATGGTAAACAACACCCAAAAGGTAGAATAGTAAAGACAGTCCCTTACTGATCCAAGTCTTAACAAAGCACTGTGGGTTGTTTAAACAAAAGGCTTTCTGTTGTGTTTTTGTGTCCCCAACCAGTCTGCTATTTCAGCAATTCTATTTTAATTACTGATAAAGTGAGTAACTTGAGTGGCCTCTATATTTCACTCATTGCGGCATAAAAATGCTGCATTGAAGGTGCTGTAGAAAAGGTTTGTTATCATTTACTATACAACAGAAGCCTCTGGTGTTGGGCTTAGAATCTTTGCAGGCTATTTGATAGTGAGTAACCTTGGTGATGCTAACCTCCTGCCCGTGTTAGGGTTTTTTCATTCTACAGTGAAATGAGATCACTTCTAACTTGGCTGCAGCTAGAACTGGCTGGCCCTCACATTAATCATGGGCATCAGAAAACTCACCTTTATCTAAATTGGATTTAGTTCTCCAGGTCTCCTTAAGTGAGTTTGGGTATATGAAGAGAAGAAACATTAAAAACTAATTCTTCTCGATGGCAATATTTGAAGTCATTTTTTTCCCATAGTTTGTGATGAAAAATAAAGCTAACAGGTTTATCCAACAGTTTAGGTTTTAATATTTAATTCTTATATTTGGGAGAGGGGGGACATTAACAGTCCTAAATGGAGACTATTCAAAATGATCTTTGTTAAACCTTTCTACATAAAATGAGATTGCCTATGCTGTTTAATGTCGAAGATGAAAATGTTGGGCCTAAAATCTGGGAGTAGAAAGATTCCTTTCTTCTTCAAATATAATGTTAATATATGAGTCTGCAGGTTCCTTTCTGTCTGACTGTCAAGCTAATGATACAACTGTGTATTTTCTCTCTGTAGTACTCCACCTTCTCTCTCCTGACCCTCTAAATCACTATAGTTCACAATGAGAAGTCATTGGAAATTGTGCTAAAATAATTTTTAGGTTCATAAACCCAGCTGTTTGTCATTACATTTTCCCCCTCCTGTGGCAAAAACAACCCATCCATTGCAAAAGCTTCATTCTATTGCCATTTCCTCTTTTTTATCTTCTTCCTCCCTCAATTTTTTGCAGAGCTTTCTTTGAAGATGAAGCATTTCTGTGGCATCTTTACTAGCTGATCAGAAATCCTTGGGGACTTACCCATGATGCAACTAGTTTTCTCATGCTGGGTTTAGCCAGTGTCTCCGAAATTCTACTGAAACTAAATTTCTTTGGGTAAATAAACCTGATTTTGCGCTCTGAGTGTCATCTTATCAACCTCATCCTCTCCCTTTTTCTCCTTCATCCTCCTATTTTTTTGAACCTATGATTGGGGCACCTCCCCTTTTAAATTTTGCGTGAAGCTGTCCCCATTCCATACCCACAAATTGTGCATAATAAACATGATGACATGGCTGGTATACCAGATGGATGAACAGGTCCTGTGCCTTGGGTTAATTAAGGTAGAAAGTGTGGCCAATGATAAAATAACCTGGGTGAGGCTAGGGATTGCACCCCTATCATGTAATCACAGTACTCTTTCATGTAACAAATTCATTGAACACCTACTGGCAAGTCACACTGAGTCAGAGTGTGAGTCTTAAACATGATGAGGACGTTGGCTTTTACTTTCAGGGCCTGGGAAGCCATTGGAGAGGTTTAAGTGCAGGAGCCACATAAACTAATCTGACTCATCCCATTTAAATGGTTCAACCCAGTTGTGTGTTCAGAGTTGACCATCAGTGGATGCGGGTGGAAGCTGGAGACCTGTGGTGGTTTCTACTGTCAGTAGGTGAGAGGTGAGAGAGACAGACTCAGGAAGTCTCCTCTGCAGATGGAGCTGAGGTGGGAGATTAAAATCACAGCAAGACTCTGTAGTGTTTTATTAAAATCTTGACAGTAAGTTGCTTTACAGTAACAACATTAGAGCTTCTTTGGAACAAGACAATATTCCTTAGGAACTAAAGTAGGTATGATAGGTACCTACTTTCTCCCTACTGTACCATCACTCTACTGATACTAAGTACCCTGTCAGCTAAATTCTTCTTCAACCTTTGATTCCAGTTTTCCTCTTTGATTGTTCTGTTGGTGAGTGTGGCTCATTTATGACATCATAAAGAAATAGATCAGCCCTTTTTCCTCTCAGAACTTAACATTTCAAATTTATAATCACAAAGAAATCTCAGGCCATCACAACTCTCCTTTGTCTTTGGAACTGCCCCTGGCACCTCCTCACAGTTGAAAGGACTTTTCCTTTTTCACATTCACCTCCAACCCCAAGAGACCATCAAGTTGACCATTCTTAATTTAGTTTCTACTGCTCTGAAGTTGCCTTTTTTACTCTTCTCATCATATGGCTCCTGGACCAGCCTCACCTGGAATATATTAGAAATGCAAGTTCTCAGACCCATCTCAGATCTGCTGAGAGTGGGCCCAGTAGAGAAAGGTTAACAAGCCCGCCAGGTTATTCTGACACCTTCTAGTTTGGAGTCTACTGCTCAACAGACTGTTGTTTGAGTGTGTTTAATCGGTCAGCTATATTACAAATACCTTGAAAATTGGAATATATTCCTTTAGTCCAGGAGCTTATTGCAAACTGGGAATTGAAAACAACTACACTTTCAGAGTTGGAGCTCTGTACTGCTACCATTCATCTCTGGATGTTAGCAGAGGGGTAGGAGCAAACAGATTCCTTCAGGGGACTTCCCTTTTCCTAAGGCTTGAGTGACATGATGACCTTTTCTGCTATCACTCTTTCGTCCTACAATTATGCAAATTTAACCCAGTGCCTGGAACATTTTTCTTACATGCATCAGTAGGAGATAAGAACTTTTGAAACTTTTAGGCAGACTGGGGCTTATTCATAAATGCCATATTATCTCCTTTTATGCATCAATACCTCCTTATCCTTTATATGCTTTATGGTTCTTTGGATGCTACGTATCAAAAAATGAAGTAATGATTGGTGAAGACATGGTCTTATATACTCAACACACATTTACTGGAAGATAAGTTTAGGTTTAATATTTTATATATAATAAACTCTCCTGACACTATGTAAGTATTCTTGTATATTTAAATAAAAGCTCTTGTAGTAAAGGGGGAGGGGGAAGGTATCAATCTTTAGTATAATACTAAATCAAAAGGGCATATTTATTTAGGAAATGTATTTGTTTATCTAGGAAAATGCCCATAGAAAAGATCCATTTTAAATCTTCATTAAATTATTATTTAAGTTTGAGCACAACTTTTTAACAAAATGGATAATGCTAGAAATACATAACTGGATAATGTTGGAAAAATCTATTTTCTCTTAATCATGTTCTGGGTTGTTGATTCTTGAAGACAATTTAAGTAAAATGAAGCTCAAGTGTTTTGAAGAGTTTATGGAAAATTCAAACTTATATTTGGAAAATCCCAGTATATTTGACTGAGAAAGCAGAATCATAACTGCAGTTCTAAGATGACTTTATTATTATTTTTTTAAAATATTGTCAACCACCTTAAATTGCTAAACTAGAAGATAAAATCCCTTCTATTTAAAATTGCGTTTTGGTTTGATTTGTATTGTGAAAATAAGCTCTCTAGTGTTCACAAAGCACATTAAATGCAGTTGATGTTCCCCGTGTGCGTACTTGAAAGCTCAGGCTCGATTTTCTAGCAATATAATACCCAACACAGCTACTGGACAGCCGTTGCTTTTCTTCTGAACATGTATGTGTGTAGTGTGAATGTATCTTCTGGTACTGGACAAAGGTAGAGACCAGACCCTGTTGATAATCTGATGGGTAAACAGCTGGAAAAGATTTGGAGATTTGGATCTATCAGAAACTTTACAACTGGATTTTATCATCCCTCAGACACAGAGAGTGCCTCTTCCCACATAAATATTGAAACACAAATTAAATAATAATAGCAGAGGGCATTCACTTTAGAGAGTGGTGCATTTATTAAGAGTTGGTGGTCATGGTTTTAAACATCAGTGGTCTGAAAATGAAAGTTAAGATGTTTCCAAACTTTTCGTCATGGTTCATCATGGTTCATCATGGTAGACTCCCCCTATGGCAGCAAATCATGACCATCATTTTTATGATTAGCTTTACAATTGGAGTCCTCCCAATTTTTACTTGAATGCCTTAAATGCCAGTAGGATGATTATGGATGATTTAAAATGGTTAAAGGGAAATCACATTCAGATTTTAAGTTGGCCCATCTAAAAGGCCAGACTATTGTGAATAACAGCCTTACATTTTTGCCCTGCACTTTTCAAAGCTCACTCAAAATTCATACCCCCATGTACTACCTGCACCTGGCTGTTGATGCAGTAGTGGTGCTTATTTCAAATGCTTCCTTCATCATCCTTTCTCCTCTTTCTCACAGTCTAACAACACAGCAGATGTCTCACTTTTTCTTGCTAGTACCCATTCACTGTACCATATCGTTTCCTTAGAGAAAAGAAAAACAAATACCTTTTTATGTCTACTTTACCTGCTCCTATTTCTTCTCTCATTTAAGTCAGTCAGACTTAGTGACCCTTTAGTTAAGTAGCTTAGTTGAGAACTTGGTTCTCTGCGTATATTTCAAAATCTTTATAATAAATTCAGGACACTTTCCACTATGTAGTAGGCTTTCTGTTACAGAATTATAAATGTGAAAACAACAAGAGTGGTGACTTACACAAATCAATGGTAAAAATACCCATGTGCTATGACTCATATCACTACGTGACTTGCTTTTCCTGAATACAGTAACATTCATACTATTTTGGTGTCTTACTTGGATTTTGTATGTTTTAATAGTTTTGAGCAGAATCCCAGCGTCCTAAGGAAGGGTGTGGACAGACAGGTGACAAATGCATCATGTCCTTTCTCTGTTCACAGTGTCCAGAGACTATCCCTAGATCCATACTGAAAGCCTTAGGGAAGAGTACAAGACTACCTTTCTATGTGAGCAGTTCCTCCCCTCCCTCACTCCCAATCTGTCTACTCACTTTCCCCACTGTTCTTCCTTATTGTTCAGTCAAAACCGCAATATCCCTCTGGCTTGTTCAGGTTGATGGAGCCTCTTCTCCAGCACCACTCCATCCCCTTTCTTTTCCCTGTCATTTCTTTCTTTCAGCATGTAGGACCTTCTAACATGCTGTGTTAGATAATATTATGGGGTTTTTGCTTGTTTTCTGTCCATGAGAACAGAAATTTTTATTCATTCTTTCACCATGGAATCTCCCAGGTCCATAACAGTCCTTGGCAGATAGTAGACACTAAGTATTTGTGCATTAAGTATAATGGGGATGCTTTGTCTGGAGTCCTACTACATGAGTAATTGAGAAAAGAGGATTGTCTTAGGGGCTGATGACTTCTTGTCATAGTCTGCCTGCTTCTTTGGCAGCATTTGCTGCTCTCTCTCCTTACTCCCTTTCTTTGCTGCTCTTTCCATGAAAGCATCAAGTGAACCCCTGTATCGTGCAAAGCATGTCAGAGAAGCTAAGGAAGTAGGAGATATGGTTTATAATCTTGAAACATTCAGGCTAGCATGGGAGGTTGGAGTAACCAGGGAAGTTCTTGTGAATTTAAAGCAAACCTCAAAGGAGACATGGCATTTTGAAGAATCTTAGCAAGTCAGGTTCCCTGCAAGCATGGCAACTGCTACTGCAGGCCTGGACTGTGTCATATAAAAGAGGGCTCAGGAGATGGTGATGGCAATTTGCTTGATATATTAATATGTATAGGCAGCATAAATTTTTAAAAATTAGTTTGGAAATTAGCTTCAATTTTTAAAATTATAAAAACTGTAAATATAAATAAATAAAAATTAATTTACAAATTAATTTCTAGAAAGGATCAAAGGGTTTTTGTTTCTCATTCTAAATGCTATATACCCTGGTATTTTCATATGATATAGATGTGGAATAGCTTTCTCTTAATTTTAAATGCCAATGTTCTTTAAGACAATGTTCTTTAAAATAATTTCTTATTTTATGCTTATTTTGTTATTGGTAGGAAACTGTGAGTTTAGAAAGCAAATGGTAATAGAATGACTTGAATATCTTTTCTTTCCAGCAAATAGTTTAAGGACATTAAAACCCCAACTGAATGTACTGATTTGTTCTGTAAAGACTAGTATTCTTTTATACTTGAAGAGAGTTAGTTTCTCAACATAATCACTGTGTCTACAGTTGTTACTCTCAGAAAAGGACACCAGCTTTGAGGCCAGAGCACCTGGATTTGTTGGCTCAGAAGCTTAGAACAAGTTTCTTTTCATGGTTCAAAGTTTCTTATGTAAAAATGGGGATGGTTATAATCCCCACCTCTTCAGGTCACTTCGAAGAGTAAATGATTTACTCTATGTAACCTGCTTCGAACAGTGGCTTATTCACAGGGAGCCCTAGTGGGAGTGGGAGTTTGTGTTATTCATAGACAGCCATTTAATGACTGCTGAGAATTATCACCCCAAGTCTTTCCCCACCACAAAAGGTTTCATCTCTTAGCCCCTGCATGGTGAGTTCTGAGACTTCAGTAGTCAAATGAAGTCTCCACATGTCCAGTTCTGTCCTACTTTTTTTCCATGATGCTCTAAGGCTCTTGCCAAGGGGCCACCCCTCTTCCTTACCTCCATTTCCTTGAAGACCCCTCTGACTATATTCAGCCTATTAGCATCTTTTGGTTCCCTATTTTTTAATATCCGAGGCTGCCATGGCGAGGTGGCATAAGCACCAGAGACAAACAGAAATTTATTATCATACGTTTCTGGAGATTAGAAGCCAAAAACAAAATGTTAATAGGGCCCTATTCCCTCTGACCTCTGTGGGAAGAAATCCTTTTTCTCTTTTCCAGCTTTCAGTGGTCCCAGGCATCTCTGGCTAAGGGCATCATCGCTCTAATCTCTGCTTCCGTCTTCACATGCATCTTCCTCTGTCTGCACATGTCTGTGTTCTTATATGCTACCAGTGTCTCAGTTTTCTTATAAAGACATCAGTCATTGGATTAGGTTCCATCTTTCTGGTCGCATTTTAACCTGATTAAATATAGAAGGATCTGATTTCCAGATAAGATCACACTCATAAATATCAGGGGTTAAGACTCCAGCTTTGCGGGTGTGAAATTTATAACAAATAACACCCAAATCAGAGAACCTCAATCCTTTTTTTCTTGCTTTATCATTTCTGATGTGTCTGATATGTTTGCCAAGCAACTGGCTCTTAGTCTCTAGAGTAAAAACACCCCTAATTTTGAGGCTTAGTGTTATGTAAGACTAATAAATTTATAATTTCTCAAGTTAGATGAATTCAAAAATTTCTAGGACAAGAAGTATATCCTTGTCATGTTTTAATAAATATGTAAGAAAAGCTGGGTAAAATTGTAATATATGAAATCATTGACATAGCTATAAAAATAACTTCTTATGGAATTGCCTACTAGCTTTAAAAATGGAAGACTTTGAGGTAGTTATGGTTTATATGGTAAATCCAGACAGCAGTGACCGTTTTTGACTCCCTTCTGTACGAAAGTTTCCATGCAATCTTCCAGCACACTTTAACCTCACCCCTTGGAAAGGAGAGCACATGGAAACATTTTTTTGAATGTATGTGGGCCAGCTTCCCAGAAGGAGTAATGTTCCAGCTTTACAGAGATGGAATCTGAGTATCTAAGAGGTTCGGATGCTGTCTCCAGGTATATGTGGTACAGATGTGCCCACATGCTGGACACTCAGCTATTTCTCTGCGTAGAGTCCTTCCCAATGGTCAGTATTCTATTCCGAAGTTTTTCATTACTCTTGCAATTCCACATGAACAGTTTCCAGCTTATTCAAGAAGTTTGGAGACACATTGAATAATGGGGCGAGTCACACTCATACCAAAACCAAATAAGGACAGCACCAAAAAAGAAAACTATAGACCAATTTCCTTAATGAACACAGATGCAAAAATTTTAAACAAAATCCTGGCAAACCGAATCCAATGATGCGTTAAAAGCATCATTCACCACGATCAAGTGGGATTTATCCCAGGGGCACAAGGATGGTTTAACATCCGGAAATCAAT
>PVHY01011619.1:0-47379 GCA_004024945.1 Uropsilus gracilis | reverse complement strand
ACTGGTGTAAGATGGTATCTCAGTGTGGTTTTAATTTGCATTTCCCTAATTATTAGTGAGGTGGAGCATTTTTTCATATGTCTATTAGCCATCTGTATCTCCTCTTTGGTGAAGTATCTTTTTAGTTCTTCTCCCCATTTTTTGATTGGGTTTTTTGCTTTGTTTTTGTTGAGCTGTAGGAGCTCTTTGTGGATCTTTGCTATCAGACACTTGTCACTTGTCTGCAGGGCAAAAATCTCCCAGTTGGTTGGGTTTCTTTTTGTTTTGCTTATTGTCTCTTTTGCTGAACAGAAACTTTTTAGTTTTATATAGTCCCAGCTGTTTATGTTTTCCTTCATTTTTTTGCTGGCCATAGTTTTTCCCCAAATGGATTTCTGAGGTGAAATTCATGAAGGGTTTTGCCCAGGTTTTCTTCTATGTATTTTATGGTTGCAGGTCTCACTTCCAGGTCCTTTATCCATTTTGAGTTAATTTTTGTACAGGGTGTGAGTAGTTACTTAAAAGAGTGAGCTATTCGCAAAATAATGAACTTGTTAGTAAAATACAAAAGAAATGTCCAGGTGTCAAGAGCTAGGAGGATATGTTTGTCTATGATACTGTCCTCCTGGAAAATTGTTAGTACTGGCAAACACAGAGGTTTAGGGTTTAACACTCATAGGGCACAAGAAAACAGGCCTTGGACTTATTCAGGTATCAGACTAGAACTCAGGACTTCATAGTTTCCCAGGTTTCTAGTAATTGAAAAACATACTGCAGAGAAAAGAGGGAGAAGCTATACAAACCAGCAAAGCTCATTATCTGTGGGAACTCCTGGAGAAAGATAATTTTCTGCCTTCTAAAACCTGCTGCCAACATCAGTTAATTTGCTCCAACCCTAGAGCTTCAGTTGTTCTTTCACTTCCTAATTCTTGAAGAACACTGGCAAAAGGAGACTTTATAGAGAGGAACCTACAGCAGCCTCAGCTGCAGAAGGAGAAATGGAATCAGTGTTAAAGAAGGACCCAGATACTTTAAGTAGGTACCATAGTTTGTGCTTCAGCTATGAAGTTTGAACCCAACCCTGTCTTTCCCAATACCTGCTCTAAGATTTCAGGGCTCAGCTCTCATACCTCAACAAGAAAGCATGATCCACATCACCTAGACTTTAATTCAACAATCTAGCTTGCTGTCTCCTTCAGTAGAGACAGTAAACTCTAAGAATACATAAAAAAGTATAAGCAGAAAGTCCTGAAACTACAGCCTGACAATGCCAAGGACTTGAATCTGGATGAGTGGACTTTTTCCCCTTCAGAATTCTGACCAAGGCTGGCACTATTTCCTGACAATAACTGTCAACGGGCAGCTAAAATAAGCCAGTGTCTGGAGGTACCTCCACGAACACAGAACTCTACAACTACCATCAGAAAGAGAAGCATTTCTACCCAGGCATGTTTGGTGAACAATGAAGAAAGATGTTCTTCCACTTCAACTTTTCATATTTATTTTCCTTAAAAGAGAACATTCTTATGCTTAAAATTACTTCATAGTATAGTATTATTGAAACACACAAAGAAATAATCTACCGTAATTGTCGTCCAAAGACAAAATAAACATAGATTAAAGCTCTCTGAAATCTGAAGTAATGAATTCTTATAATAGATATCTTTAAAATCATTAAAGTGATGTTTTACAGTATAGTAAAAATAAGGGGAATAAATAAGATGATGATAGCTGACTGACTCTTGCTGCTTAAGCACTCATTCATAGATGAAAATAATGTATAATCCTAAGTGAGCTTGGATTTATTTACTATTATTTTTTTGGTGCTGACACAAAGAAAATGATTTTCTCATAAATAAACATATATATATCTATATATCATATATATAGATATATATCATATATATAGATATATATATCATATCTATATATCTATCTATATATATCTATATATATCTATATATCATATAGATATATATATCATATAGATATATATATATATGATATCATATATATATATATATCACCACTCTTTTCAATAGTACTGGAAGTTCTAGCCACTGCAATAAAGCAAGAAAAATATATAAAATATATGCAGATGACAAAGCAAGTAATAAAACTGTATTTATAGACAATGTGGTTTTCCCATGAAATTTACATAAAATATCAAAGACTAAGACTTCAGCAAATTAGTGGGACACAAGAAAAAAATATTGATTTCTTATACACTAATCCTAAGTGAGTTGTGTTGATTGAAAGAATCTAATTCCCCCAAAAATAAATACTACAGAATTTTGTCTAAACAAAATTCTCAAAATATTTTTTAAAGTACAACAGATTAGAGGCCAATAAGATGTAAGGATATCAAGGAATGGAAGTTATGGGAGAGAAGTGGGTGTGGAGATAATCAGGCAACTAGTGGGATCACATGGTGATAGAAAGGCTCTGTCTTAAGTACAGTGGTGGGTACAGAAACCTACAGGTGTGATAAAATTGCACCTGACAGATCTAAGAGGGCATGTGCACACAGAGACATGTCTCACATATAAATAGCTATAAGAAATGGAGAAATTGAAGACCAGTACTTCTTTATCAACGTCAAAATCACAGTGACAACATTAACTTGCATGATGTTATCTTCATGAAACTGTGTAAAAGGTTCGTGAGTGCTTGCTATCATTTCTTACAACCGTATGTGACTAGGTGACTAGGTTATCAAATAGAAGTACAGTTTTAAAACTAAGGTAAAAGAAATAACAAATGAAACAAAATTTATTAAAATTTTATTTTACAAAAGGTTTCCAATTTTTTATGAATCCTCTGATTTGTTTGAAAAAGTCTCAACCAGAGAACTTCTTAGAAAGGGCTTGTAATTTATGTAATATGATAAATCAGTTTTAGTGCCACAATATGTCAGTGATAAAGAATACAATTTTAGCATAGCAACTGGGCTTAAATTTGGTCTTTGTTATTTCTAGGCTGCATTACCTTAAGAGGTTTTATTTGACCTGTATTCTTTAATTTTCCTGTGAGAATATAGGGATAATTATGGAATCTAGTTCACTGAGTGTGATAGAAATCAAAGGGGAAAAAAGCATGTAAAAACTTAGTACAGAGCTGACATGTAATAATAGTTTATTACACTTATATATGGTATATATGTATTTGTTATGGTGGTAAATATATATCCTGGTGGCAGTATTGGTTACATAAGGATTCTGAGTTGTGACTTAAGGGACCTCTTGCTCTCTGTCTCTCACACACACAAACACACATGTATACACACATATATGTGTATATGTGCACACAATATTCAGTATTCCGTAGAGATAGGTTAGGTTATTGCAACAAAGGAATTCACATAAAATTTTTCAGGACCCCAGGACTGTTTTATTTCAAGGGAGAAATGATTTGTATATCATAAGTCAACTATGAAATGACATAAGGGCACACAAATTAATGTGTGACATTTCTGATATACTCCAATGATGTATCAGAAACACTCATAGATGCAACTGGGAGGCTGCTGGTTGACATCACTCCTTGTACATGTTGTGTACCAACACTTAGCAACAAGTATATTTACTGATTACAGCAGCACTGTGGACTATGAAAGATCATTGGGTACTTGAATTTATAAGATTGATCTAAGAGCTCAAACCCTATAAGGAAGCAGCAACATTCTAAAATACAGACATGATTGTGCTGCCTTAGCTATATCTAACTACTTTAATGATAACTTTCCCTGTGCTACTCACATCTTATGCCCTATCCCATTTTATCTTTACCAAAACCCTTTAAGGAAAATACACTTGTTATCCATTTGAAAAGTGAAGAAAATAATGTTTCAATAAATCATGACCTTGCCCAAGGTCATAAGAGTTTAGTGTTGACTCCAGAGCCAAACCAGGTACCATCACTCTTCAGCAGTGTTTGTTACCCTTAGTGAATCCGACTCTCTTCTCTTGACTTTAGCAGCCAGTGTCACCATTTTAAGTTTCAGTTTTGCCTACTTCTTAAAATTTAAAGTGATACCTTCCTTAAAAGATGTTTCTGATAAAGGAAATAATACTTATAAATCACCTTGGGAAGAAATGTAACATCTTCCCATCACTACCAGCATAATTGCTGAACAGTATCCACAGAAAGAATAACATGAATTGTTTATTCTAAATATGTAAAAATAACAGTATAAATAATGCATATTCCTCCTGAGGTTGTTATCAGGAAAGAAAGTCAGAGTGTTCTCCCTGTACTTTAGAACACTGAGTCTTTTTTTCTTGGCCCACCTCATACACAGCATCAGAATTAATGCCAGATAGTTTAGAATTGAACAGCTGTTCACTCTTCCATCAGTTTCCACAAAGCAGTATGTGAGTTTGCTGTTGTCTTAGTTAATCCTCTGAACATGAAGAAAATTCCAAGGAGATTTCGCTGGAGTTCCTTCTTTATGCACCAAGGCACTCACCCTCTGTCATAGCTTTACCATTTGCAATAAAAACTCTCATGAATCTTTGTGCATAGTTCTAACAACTACGCACCTGTCTTTGCACTCAAGCAGTTCTGGTTCCAAGCAAGAGGACAAAGGAACATAGAACATAGAGAATACATCATTCGCAATGCTTTATCAAATAAGATGGTGAACTCTGGCCCTGCAGTGACAAAAAAATTGATTAAAACAGATAAATAAATTGTTACCCATGTGGAGTAAATGCTAAGGGTGACAGTGAGCAGATTACCTTTCTTCTTCCCTCAGAACTAGTCATCTGGTTTCTCACAGCTTCAAGGCTAATCAAGGTCCAACTTCTCCAGGTCTTTTCCTCCCATTTTATCTCAAAATTCTCTATGTCTTGACAATTCTCTCAATATGACAGTACTAGCTATGACCACAGAGAACAGTCAGTAACCAGGGGATTTACTAAAGAAATATGCCAATAGCAACCACTTGTGGGTTGTGTATAGAACTTAGAAATTTAACTTAAAACTTTACAATAATCCAAACTTCTAAATTGCACATTATATTATGTTAAAGATGTATCTCATTATATATCAATTTTTTATGTATGACAGTAAGTTCAACATTAAAGTCCAATTCTCTCACTATACAATTAGTGAAACCAACTGATCCATACAGTACCATCCGTGTCATTACTTATGTTCATTTAAATATATTACATACATTTACTTATATATCAGGCAGAAAATATCATTCAATAAATTCTGAAGTAATGAAAGAATGTTCTATTCACCAGCTACTGGCCACTAGAAGTAAACATTAAAGAAGTATGTTTGTAAATGCTTTGGTTGTAACTCTAATAAAGTTATCATTTCTGAATTCGTTAAGATTTAATTAAAGTCTCAATTAAGATTAATTGAGCAAAACAAGAGTTAGAAACTAAACAGTAAATGTGCCAATTTTCTGACTACTAATTCACTTAAGATATAAAATGATTGTTGGAGAAGGCAGCCCAATGAGAGCAGAATGGGGAGCACTTGTGCTCACTGACTCCTACTATCACCACAAATCTACACCTAAACATAGGCTAATCTACTCAAAAGCAAACATGAACCTGGATGAATTGAATTTCCACAACAAAGGATGAAAAGGCAGCATTCAGATGCACAGGAGGAATAGTAATGAGTCCTCTGAAAATAAATTACACCAGGGACAATAAGTCACAAATAGTAAGACATCTCAAATGCAAAGGATTTGTCCCTTTGTTCCAAGCAGAGGGTTGTGCCTAATACCCAGCACACCAACCTTGTGATCCAATATAACAGAGACAAACTCCTACAACCTCTTCACTGAGGGCTGACAAGAAACAAGCACAGGATTGTGACCATGTGATCATGATTAGAGTCATTAGCAGATGCCATATTGGAAAATTCCCACAACTTTGCCAGTAATAGTATGAGTGGACACCATCTTCCTCTGTACTTTCATACCCTGAAGGGAAAAGCCTTACACCCTGCGAAGCAGTCAGACTAGTTGTAAATGAAGTGACACTAGTCAACAGGGTTTACCCCTAACAGACAGAGACCATACCCTTACTAGCCAAAACCTGTCTCCCAGAAAAGAAAACCATGCTGCTATGAACAGCAAGCACCCCAAGAACCTCTCAAGCATAGTCAACAATCAAATAATCCCAACTGCCAACTGATTCCTGTCAGCTCAAGATCTTTCATACCCTCCCCTTGCAAATCTGCAAAGTCACAAATCATGGCAACCTCAGCCTAGCAGTGATCCCAGCCCAGTGACCTACAAGACCTGTTATAACCACAAGGCCTACCAAGCCTACCAGGCCCAGTTGGGCTCATAGTATGGTCCCAATTGAGTGCACTCAGCAACACTTACAAAATCTATTGCACCTGCAAGTCCATCTCTTAACCTGAGCCATGACCACAATTCTCCAGCCACCATGCTTCAAAGATACACTTACTGGAGCTACCACAACCCACGTGCACTTCCTACAACATAACTAGCTAGTTGAGGGCCATGCCTCAAGAAACTAATCAAACTTGACACTGTAGAAAAAGAACAAGTGGGAAATTGATTTAAATAGATATTTCATCAAAGACATACAGAAGACCAATGGACAAAAAAAAGGTTCTACCTTGCTTACTCTTAGGGAAATACAACTCAAAACTACAATGTGATTTTTCCTCTCACCAGTTGTAATGGGTGTAATCAAAAAGTTAAGAAATAGTACATGTTGGTGAGGATTTGGGAAAAAAGGAAACTTCCTGCTCTTTTGGCAGAAAGGTATATTCATTGCAACCACAGTAAAAACAGTATAGAACATCTCAAAAAAAATTAAAAATATGACTACCCTGAAATCCAGTTATCCCACCTCAGAGTATTTCCCAAAGAATATGATGACATAATTTTTAAAATATTTGCACCCCTAAGTTCACTGCAGCACTACTTACAATGGGCAAGACAGAAATAATTCAAGTAACTAATGAAGGACAGATAAAGAAACTGTGGTACACATACATAGTGGAAGAGTAGTCACAAAAAAAAGATGAAATTTTGCCATTTGTGACAACATAGATAGATCTTAAATAGAGTAAGCTAAGTAAAATAAGTCAGGAGAAAAAGAACGTATACCAAATGGTCTCATTAATTTATGGATATAAAGTGCAAAAAAAAAAAAAGGTCAAATCCTTAGATGGACAACAAAATGGTGTTTAGCAGAGGGAAAGGAGGAGAGAGTAAATGGGCAGAAGGGATCTAATGATTGGTGGTAGATGATGACTGGAGTTTTGGTGGTAAGATACATGCAGTTTCTGGGGTGGAAAAAATGGGCTCTAGAAACTTATAGTGTTGTGAGCTAATACCTCAACTAGATAATTTTAAAATGGACTTTTGCCTCAATATCATATCTAGCCACTCTGAGGCTAGAAAACTTAGTCTTTCTGAAGACAAAGAAAATGTCTCCTGGGTGATGACAGCCCATATCGACCATACTTAGAATACAAGGGTTCCCTTAAGCTGGAGGGTGTTCTGTCAGAGTGGCTGCCTTTCCTTCAAGAAGGTGCTTATGCCAGGACCGACCATCTGATGTGGCCAACAATAAGAAGAGGCAATCATTGCTATCAGAACTAGAGCTTATAAAGGTTGATGCCATAAGGAACTCTCATCTGGTATGACTTTTGTTTCAAACCTTCCCAGGAAGAGTCACTGCTTGTGACTTTCCACCTCCCACATCTCACATTTTCAAATAATGATGAAATGTATTAAGCATATACTCTTATTCTGAGGCAAATGTTTGACATTCCTTGTATGTAAGCTACATAGTTATTATGAGTTATGTTACATTCTCATTTCCATTTCCCCAACTTCCAAAGTATGTCCAAAATTCTCCTGGGTTCTTCTGTTTAAACTAAGTGTAACATATCTTCATTTTCCTATCATACCTTTTTTGTACTTATGGGATAGTACTTATGTTTTTATACTTATGTGATAATCAACTTTGGGGTCAAAAATTAAAAATAACTTATCATGCCTTAGAAAATGGTTATAAACTTAGTCTGGTTATATTATTATTTTTTTTTTTTTTTTTTTTTTTTTTTTTTTTTTTTTTTTTTTTTTTTTTTTTTTTTTTTTTTTTTTTTTTTTTTTTTTTTTTTTGAGACTAGGTCTCGCTATTTTTGCCCGTGGAACTTCAAGCTCTCGTTGCCCGGGTACCCCACAGCCTCAAGCGATCCTCAGCCTCAGCTTCCCAGCTACCTGGGATTACAGGCGCGTGCCACCATGCCCAACTATTTTTTTGGGACTAGGTCTCGCTACATGCCCCAGGCGGGGACTCAAACCGCGATCCCTAGGCCCAGCCGCTTCATAGGCTGAATGGTTATATTATTTCTGACTAAAAAATAAAATGAGTGTATTAATCAGGAAAATATAAGTTCCAAGTTTAATATTCTAGCTTAATGTGATTTAAATCAAAATCATATATATATATATATTTCAATCAGTTTTAATTACTTCATTTACTATAACTAATTATAGTTATTATAATAGTTAATAAAGACTTGATGTTTTATAAGGATTCTTTGTATGAAATGCATGCATTTGCTTTGGAGTCAAAAATCTTGAGGAATTTATTTTAACATCTTTGTAAAACAAGGAATAATTATTAGTTTTCTAAATTAATTTTTATTTAGCCACTCTTCTTTGAGCATCTGTATAGTCTAAGCACTGTTCTGAATTGTATAGATTCTGTACTAAACATGAAAAAGTTTCTGTCTTTAGGAATTTTATGTTCTATTGGGTAGGACAATATGTTCTGTTGGATAACAGGTAATTGTTACATGCAAGATCTACCCATTTTTACTCATAATGGTTTTTTTCTTCTTCTTTATATTATTCATATTCTCTGCTCAACTTTTTAACATTGATATGGCATTATGAGCCAGGAATCATAATGGCATACCAATCAAAATAGATTTTGATTGAAATTTCTCTTGATTAGAACTGACCTCAAGTTTAAGAGGAGACTGTTTCATTTCTCTGGAAATAGCAATTTATGTTTCATTTTGAACTTTAACATTAACATCCATTGCCAGACTTCACTGATATTTAATTCAGTTGTTAACAATTTAGCTCTGACACTATGGTATTTAATCATGTGCAATTTTGTTTAAATAGATAAGCATGAAATGAAAAAGATTACTTTGCTAAAAAAAACCACATTCACATAAGATTCTGTGTGGCTTCATGGCAATTTGTCATTTGTTCTGATTGACTAGGAGTCAAGAGTAAATTGATCCTTGAAAAGCTCGGTTTATCTTTGCAGTCTTATTTGGAAACTACCATCATCCAATTCAATGTTTATTTATATTCAGTCACATAAATAGAGACTAATCTAAGCCCCATGTTCTAAAAACCCAAACCATTACATTTTAACCCTTTCCCAATAGCTTCAATGGAGCAGAATTTGTTAAATTTGCTAAATATCCACTCAAAAATAGTCCTCTCACAAAGGAAAAATAGTAAAATGAAATATTCCAGGAGTCTTACTATATGAAAATACTCAGTTTATAGATCTGTGTCTTCTCTTTACAGGATAGTACCTTATGGACAGTTTTATTGACTCAGATCTCATATTTTGTCATCTACCTTTGTCAAGGTCTAAAAATAATAATACCGCTGTCAATTAAATATTAAAATGGCAATGTTTATTTCTAATCTTTCTCCATGTGTTTTATGCAAAATACTTGGCAGAAAGAAAAGAGCACTATCCCTAAACAGCACAATTTAAAACTGGAAATAGTTTTAAAGTCTGCATCCTTTATACTTAGGCCCTTGTGCTGTGACTGGTGCAACAAATTCAGAAAATTCAGAGTGGCAAAGGAAAGATAAAAACAGAATCTTCAGGAAGAAAAACTGAAGGAAAAGTGTTAGTACCATGAACATTTGTCATCATTCGATACAGTGAACATTTAGTATCTCATATTGTCAGCAATTTTTCATAAGAAGAAACAGCTGAGAAATGCCAAAATTCATTTGATTTTAACCTTCAAGATTTATTCCAAGACCAGCTTTGTTAATGGAGTTCTCAGAATCACTTCCTTAAAATTACCTCTATATGAGCTTGACTTCAACATAACTTTTGGAAATTTATATTTTTTCTTTTAATCATTGCCATTTTAGAAGTTTCCTCCAGAAAGACATTAAAATTAATTAAGGACAGAACTTTTAAAGTATTAAACATTTTTATTTAACTATTATTCATTTCATTTAGCTATTATTCATTACTCATTTAACTATTAAGATTTTGATAAATGTAGCACTCTGCTAACAAAACAGAGATTTTATTCAAAAAGCAAAAATAAATTAATATCTACAAAAGTATTTAAGAATACTCCATAAAATATTGCATTTATGAAAGCTCTTGGTTTTACATACAAAAAAAAGTGGAAGTATTTCTTATAATTTAGCTATACCAATACTACTATGGTGCTCTGAGGCTCAACAGATGGAATGTTTTGAAGTCAAAGATTATTTTCTGCCAAGTGAGTCAGTGTGTTATACTCCATACTTTGGGAAGTTCAGAGTCAATGCCATGTGGTCACAAAAATCCCATTTTGCTCATGGGCCTAGAGGTACAAAATATTCCCCAGCCCATGCACATGTGCTTTGCTTTGAAGAAAATGATAATTTTATGTTTGAACTTTGCTAACTGATGGATTTTTAGGAAACTGCATAACATACTTCTACTGAAGTTTTCCGGATTCTTAATTAAGTAAAAATTAAACTATGAGAGCATAGAAACATGATACCTCTAAGCAAAACTTTCCTAAATGGCAATAATTACTGTTTTATGGGTTATTTCAGTAATACTTTTAATGAATAAACTTGAAATTTATAAGCTATAATGTATCAAAGTAAATTTGCTCTTTAATTTACCTCTTCAATTGAATGTGAGTGGAAGTGTCATCAACTGCTAACAGGCCAGACATCTAAAGCCTCCTATCTGACACCTTCCAAGCTTGGCTGTATGCAGAGGATTCACTGCAGGACTCCAAGGTTTTAGAGAATGGTAAAAGCACTAAACAAAAATAATCCAGCCCATAAATAAAGAATGTGGAGGAAAACTCCTTGCAGACCTACAATGGACAATCCAGTGAGTGAGGAATAAAATAGCATAGTGTTAAGTCAGTGAGACTTGAAATTGTAACAGCAGTTAGTCTACATTGATTAAGAGTCTGAAAATTCTTGTAAATGTACTGTTAATACTAGAGAAACAGGAGCTAGAGATTTTAAGAGAAGTTGATTACCCATTACCAGTAAAGAAAGTAAATACACATATAGCCTCAAGAGCATCACTATCATACACTATTCTAAAATAATGTGATTTAATGACCTATAATAATAATGCATTATACACATACTATGTGCTGGACAGAGTCAAGAACTTGACATGTACATCTCAACAAATATTAACATCATCTCTACTAGATAAGTAATATCTAGTAGAGTTATTGCACTCCATCAACACAATTATTTAGTAGGACATCTTTGGGAAATGACTTTGGGAAATCTGGGTTTTAGATTTCTAAAATTCCTTCAAGTAGTAACAATTTGTAATTTCAACATATACTGGACTATTTAAAGCTGATTCATTTTTGAATGATTTCTAAATCGATTATTTTCATGTTTATGTTTTTCTTTCTGAGAGAATATTCCTCAAATTCTAAATTTGGGGATCTCGGATAAAAACAAAATTAGTATCCAACCAAGGAGGGAGATTTTTGCAGTAGAATATTTTTGGGTTTTGGTGGGGTTTTTGTTAGTTTCTGTTTTTGTCTGTTAAAAATTGCTATATTAGGATTTAAAGTCAAAATTAACAATGAAGCAAAGATAATGTGACACACAAAAAAATGTGAACCATAGCTTGAAAAATAATTTCATTATAATTTTGTGAATCATTCTGAATGAATCTTAAAGGTATTAAAATAAGCTCATTTTCTGAGTACCAGTGTTCAGGGGGAGGACCAGTCAGGATAAAACTGTACTCAGTCTGACAGAATGGAAGTGGGATTTTATGCCTTTGGAATATCTTGTTATTCAGAATATCATTTGAAGCACACAGCAACCTAAACATGCTCTTATGGAAATAAACCAAATAATGAATTCCAGAGGTGCCCAAGAAGAGTCTTCTTTACATTGTGAACCATAAACATCTTAAGTAAAATGTCTTTTCTTGACTGAGGCCAGGAACAAAGAATAGGGACATAGATGACTTTTAACTGCACTGTCTTCTCCCTATTTTCTTCAACATTCAATAAATGTACTGTCCTTGTGTGAGCACCCAGTGTTAATGTTTTTAAACTGGATATAACATGAATAGACAAGAGAATCTTGAGATGGGCTGTTTATAATAAGTTCAAAATCATCTGAAAACAATTCTATTATACCTGAATAACATATACCTTTTGTGTTAACATGCATATCTTTTTTTAAGCACTTCATCTAAAGTTGCTCTAGTCCCCCTGTTTTGTTTTTAAACTTTCACATTTGCAGAGTACATGTAACCAATCTAAACTGGAATTGTGTGCTTCTTTATAACATTCCATTCATATTTTATGATTTAATGTGATCTCAAGTAATCTTACCATAGCTTTGACATGTTACAGTATTTAAAGCTTCCCACTTACAACAATTGCAATGCTTTGAGCTAAAGGTAAATCAAATCTATTTTAAATCATGTTTTCTCATTTATACTCATTTATTTTAAGCATAAATAAATAAACAAACTTTTCTTTGATCTCTGTCCTTCAGCACTAGCTTTGCTTCTGATTGCACATGACAAGTACCAAGACAAAAACAGCAATGAAATAAAGAAAAGAATAAAAAGAAGGTGCAAATCTACCTGGAAACTAGCTACTGTGGGTAAGAAACTATGCATAAAAGGATTCTCAAAGGGGATGGTTGTCTTAGAATTTCTCTATGAAAACATTTCAAATTCCATAAACAGAGGCATTTTGTCTCATCCTGGAATTGTCATGCATCCCCTTGCATTACTCTTGAGGTCTCTTCAATAATTTTATTACCAGAAATATAAGATAAGGAAACCAGCCAAAAGGTGTGCCAAATCTTTCTTGGATCAAATTGACTGGCAGTAACTCCTTATGATATAGAAAAGATAGGAACAGACTTTAACTTTCTTAATTGGATTAAATCCAAAGGGGAAAAAGTCTCTTTTCTACCTTGCTAGTTTAAGCTACTGACGCTATCTCTGTCATTGGCCCACAAGCTCCTTTCCCAGTCTCATACAGGCAGAAACAGTTCACTGCTTTTGTATATTAGTGCCACCATCTGACTTAGAAATATTTTCAGAAAACACTTAGCAGTGTCAGAGACTTGCCAAAAGCTAAATGCTTACTACTCAGCTTTTCATTTAACTCAGCTACAAGGCACAAATGAGGAATGGTTCATTTGCCCTCAAAATGACATTAAGATCAATTCTCACTCCTGCCACAAACTTCCTTATCAGCTAAGACTTAAAACCTTTTGTTTTTTATCCTTGCACATTATTTCTTAACATCTGTATACAACTGGTAAGGTAACTTCCACAGAGTCTTCTCTCACTTTACCCCAACAAAATATGTTCCAATACTCTCATGAATCTATTAATCAGCTATTAAATATTGAACATGATGAATAAAGTTAGTGTCTAAATAATGAAGTTCTTTACCATGTCAATGGATCGTATAACTCAATAACTTCAAGATCTATCATAATTAAGACTTTCATTTCTCCCAACTATACCATCATGAAAATGGAAAAATAAACTATAAATTGGCAAGTTCTATCTTAGGCATGTATGTTTAACAAAGGCTAATATATATATATATAGAGAGAGAGAGAGAATTCAATAAAAAATGCAAACAACTTATTAAAAATAAGGCAAAAATCTTAAAAATGCACCTTACAAACACCAAAAACTGCAAATGACCACTTGGAAAGAAACTCAATATCATTAGTTTTCAGTTTAAGTAAAAAACACTATGAGCTATGGCCTCATACCTTCTAGAAGGATGGAAGTAAAAAGACTGGTGATAATGACAAATAATAATATAGATTTGAAGCAACTGGAGCTTTAAATACTGCCAGTAGGAATAAGAAAAAAACATTTTAACAGTTTCCTAATTATAAATTTAAAGACATACTCTAAAATTACCTGGCAAGTTACTCAAAATAGATTAAAACAATATGTTCATGTGAATACTTCTACACAGATGTTCATAGCCTTGTTTATCACATGCAGTGACTACAAGAAGGCAAAATTCTTGAAGAGGGGCATGAATTACATATTTTGACATTATCTACTCATCAATAAGAGGATCAAATTACTAACAGAAGCAAGAAGGTAGATGATCTCACAGACACAAAGTCAATGGAAGATGGAGGAATTATTTTTTAGGTGCTAGGCATGGATCCATTTATGTGAAAATCTCAAACAGGCAAAATAAGTCTTTAATGTGAAATCAGATGAGAAATTTCTTTGATTTCTTCAGTAGGTCAGGATAGAAGTCTGTCGCTTCATAAGACATAGGGAAAATATCTGGAAATACAGAAATGCCCAATATGTTATTTAGTTTGGTGATAACATATAAATTTATCTAGACAGTATTATAGTGAGCTGTACCACAATATTCTTTAAAAGTATGATGAAATGCAGAATAAGAAACACTATCCTTGATCAGCTATTTATACTATAGAACAGTTTACTGACAGATTAAAGTTGGAAACACAATTTTTCATCACCTTTCACAAAACTAACATTTTTTAATAAAATACCAACATCATATAGACCTGAAATATTTAAATTAGGAAACTGCAGGTAAAGTGACAATTAATTAAAAAGTAATTATTACAAGGCCATTTTAACGTTCCACTGTACTAACACCAATTTAATTAACAAACTCTCTGATGAGCAAAATCTGCTTAGCTATTTCTTTATAACTAGAGAGTAAGTTTAATCTCTAACTTAAGAAAAAAGTTGATTTCACATCATGAGAAATTATTCACATCATCAGAAATTACTGTGTATCAAGAATTATTAAGTTATTCTATATGAAATTGCTATTAAATATATAAGAACTATTAAGCAAATTCTATATGAAACATACTAGACCACAGACATGTATTATATTTACCATATATTCTTGGCATGATGAGCTATATATATATACTTTTTTAAAAATTATTTGGAAATATTTAAAATGTAAGATTACTCCAGAATAAGTCTATATTTCCTTAGTTCTATGATTTCAACATTTGGTATACTGAGTTTCATTCTGAATGGTACTTTCCACACTAAAACAGTCCCCACTACTCTCTACTATTTTTCACACTGAAGAACCAACTGAGCTATTGTTTTCATTTTAGTACAAAAGTTAGCAGGAAAGCGACATTATTTACATCCATATCTATGAAAATTGAAAAATAAAATGAACATTTTTCAGAATTGAAATGTACACATTTCTTTACAGTATCCCTACCTGTATAAAATGCAAACCAAATATGTGTGTGTCAAAGGAACTAATCCTGCCACTGGCTCCCATCAGAGAATGACAGACCATTGATTTCAATGACCTAGTCACCATCTTATTCCCCTTGGGAATATGAATATCTGCCTCAGAAACACATCTTACACAGCTCTTTTGTGTAATAAATATCTCCATTGTTTACTGATTCTGTCTTTAAATATATATATATTTTTTTTTAATTTTGCTCCAAAACAAAATTCTTTGAGTAAAGAAAAATCTTCACATCTTTGGTTTGATAATCTTGCTTTGTTTGTTCTCATAGAATTCCCAGAGTGACTGAACCTGTCACTCAGCAGTAAATGTCTCTTGCTGTCATAAGCACTCAAGTTTCATGTCTCACTGTTTATGAAACAGGAGTTTATTGCCTTACACATCATCTTCAGTACTGGGATTATCGCTTGAAGTGCTGACCTGTTTGAAAATGAGAGTATGGCTCTTCAGAACCACAGGTGGGTTTTTTTTTTCAACAAGAAGAGAGTCATAATATAAAAAGAGGATAAAAACATTATGCTAAGATATTAACTAAGTCTTATTACAAATACTGAGGAAAACATCTTTTATTTAAATACTAAATATGAGATGCAATTTTTAAAAAAGAGATTAAGTAGGACATAAGTGAATTTTGCAAATGTTTCTTAGAAACATAAAAATCCACATTTCTCAAACTTTTCCATCTCTCAGTCTTACTCAAATATGTTCCTCTTTTATTTTAGCACCTCTCTGCACTTTACACAATCCATAAATTTCAGCACATATGAGAGACACATATTAATCACTTGACTTAAAGAATAAAAGCCTGCTGAGATTGAATGTAAAACATTTAATGCCTTTGTATAAAATTTCTGCTTAAAGAATTTAAATTAAAATATTTTAAAAGTTCCAATTCATATTTCCTACAAAATATGACCCCACTTGTGTTTTTACAAACACAAGTTACTGATGAACATATTTGTAAAACATTTCCTAGTCTTAGTAAAAATTAAGTTTCTTCTCCAAGTGTCCTTAAATAAAGATATATAGATGCTTTCAAAACAATCAATATTTAATCAGAAAAGAAAATGATACAAAAGGAAACAAAAAGGTGATATTCGGTGTGGGAAAGAATGTTCTCTCATGCATTATAAGGGGAGCTGATTCTTGTAAGTGGCAGTAAAACAATGTTCATTAATTAATTTTCAATAATTTCTGACTCATTTCTACTTCTAGAAAATTTATCTTAAAAAATAATTAACATGCACAACATTTGACTTGTAAGAAGTCCATTTTTAAAAATCCAACAAATTCTGTATTTTAAATAATAAATACTAAATAAACAAACTATGTTAAAGGTATGCAATGATCTAACTCACCATCATTTCAAGTAACGCAAATGAATATGTAGAGGCAGTGAAAGTCATAAAATATCAAGTGAAAACAGACTATTACAAAATGTGTGCACAGTATGATTTTATCTTTTCCAATGTATATGTATAAAGAGGCTACATACTAAAACATTAACACTAATTATCTGTGTCATGATTTGTTGTCACCATCATAATCACCATCACCATTAATAATCTTCATTACGTCCTATTTTTCCTGAAAGAACACAACATACTCAAATCTTTAGCACTGCCCTTTCTTCCCAGACTCAGGACCCTATGTCTATGTGTCTATTTGACATCTGGGCTCAGAAAACTGTCCTCTTAATTTATTTATTTGCCCATGTGCTCACATAAAAAATATAAAGAACAGAAATTATTTACTAATACATTTTCTTTACTTTCAAATTATACATTTGAAGGTTACTATTAACCTGTTGTATTGCTTTTTCTTTTCAGCAGAGCTTTTGCGAAATTCCATATTTCTTATTTTCATTTTTATCTCTAAAATAAAGTTATTCCCAACTTACTAATTGCAAAGTAAAACTCAGACAGTTTTTCCTTAGTTACTGGAATACAGCTTGGTTTCTGCAGAACTGGATAGACTGCTGGGTAAGAAATTGCATTCATGTTTTGTGATCAAATTTCTTGAAATGAAGGGGAAAGATTTTTTAAAATTGAATCAGCTGAAAATTCAGGGATGTTCCCTTCAACTAATTTTCTTTCAAATGTGAGTATGCCATATGTACAAATGTACTTCCAAGTTCAATTCAGGTTTTAATGTTTCCCTAAATTCAGAGTGATTATGAAACCAGATGAAGTTTAGGACTCACAGCCAATCTGTATACAGGTCTATGTTAAGATTCAGTTTGAAGCCCACAGAATATCTACCTTTTTTTGCTACAGGTTAGACTTCATATCTTCCTTGTTTTCATTCACAATTCCATTTTTTTTAATAAAGTGAAAAAGTTTTCTTTGACAGGGAACTCTAGCTGAGAACTCTCATTCTTTGATGATAAACCATGACCCCAAATACTTTTCCTTACTGGGAGTGATCTGTACAACCCTTCTGAACATCTCACCCACCTCCTGCACAAAAAATAATATGCTCATAATTAGGGGATATCAATTTGAATGTATATTCTTCTATTGTTTGGCAAATAAAATTCCAGGAATGTGTTGCAGTACTGAAGTTTTCAAACATCCAAATGCTTCAAAATACTTGTGACATCTGTTTGAAATACAGAGTTCTAGGCCCTACATAGAGCTTCAGTTGCTCCCCAACTGGGTAAAGCCTTGGTGATACCAAGGCAGGATGGTCATGGACGACACTTGGGCAAATACTAACATACTAGTAAGAGCACTATATTGTCAGTTTCATAAAATTAGGTTCATTTTTCAGCTACCACCCACTGAATTTGGTCAATTTACCTCCTTCCATCTGTAAAGCCAATAGAGACAATAATAGCTATATCAGAAGGGTTGTAACATTAAAACATATGTAATTTTGGAAGTGCCTGACCTATTATTTAATGCTCAAAATACCCTCGCCACTCTCTTCCCAAACTGATAAATCCAAAAAATGGTATCTATAATGGCACAGACATTTTTTATAAAAAAGCAGGATGTTTTGGATTTTACTCAAATAATTGACTATTCCACGGATATCTAATACATATGTAGAAATATAAAATATGCTAAAATGAAACATGAAATAAAGAGGAAGAGGTTCACTTTTTTCATTAGAAAAATTTAGGTATCAACAAGGCCTTATAGTTATTGTTTGAAATTATAATTTCTAGAATGTATATTATAAAACCAAGGTTGTGATCAGTATGATTTATAAAAAGAAATACAAATGCTTTTTTAGCATTTTGACATGGCTGTTTGGATCAAAGTACAATTTAATTTATGCCTGAAACTGAAAAGAATATTAATATTGGTTTGCTTTCTGTTTCTGAAAATAAACACCCAAATGAAAGAGGTGGTGGGGAGTAGCTGTACATTCATAGCATTTCAAAGGTGTTGAGTATGTATTTACTGTCTCCAAACTGGAAGCATATAATAATGTTTTTTGTTTCTTAGGCACAGAATTTTTTTTGTTGTTGTTATTCAAAACAGAAACAAAGAGCAGATAGCAGATATTACCATCTGTTCCGCTGAACACTGCAGACGATTTTCACTGCAATTTATTCATAGCTACAGGTCAAAATTTTCAACTAGAACATATATTTTGTGTGCCTTCCATACACTCTAAATATTAATGTACATCTAAAATACTTGCTAGATTGAAAAATGACATGACTTCCTGGAAATTATACTAATAGCCACTGAGTAGGTATTGTTAAACTATAAAATCCTACTAAAACAAATAACCAGTCTATATTAGGATTAGCTATTTCCTGACCTTCCCCTGAAGGGGAAACCTAAGTTTTCTTCTATTGACTATATGTTATTTTATATCCAAGACTTTGATGAGCATAACCTTATGTTCCCTCTGGTTTCAAATATAGATCATCCAGACTCCAGTGGTTCAATTTGCTATTTTTCAACTCTATGATAATGCAAAAGAAATCTGCATTCAGTAAAACTGTACTTCCAATTTTGACCTTTTCCACGTGAGTGATATTCAGCACAATAATTTCTCATGACGCTGGGTAGTAGCAGTGAGCCTCAACTTCCAGATAATATGATCACAAAGGCAAACAAGCAATATATTACAGTGGAATTGGTAACTCTCACTGAGCATTCCCCTCATCCAGCAGTTAATTTCAGTTGACTGTTTCAAACATTCTTCAAGCCTGGTGTGCTCTCAGCTGTGTACAATAAAGATGTGAACCCACACAGCCATGCTGTTTTTCAATATCATTAGAGCACTTGATAAATTACATGAGATAGTCAATACTTTATTATAAAATAGACTTGTGTGAGATTATTTTGCCCAAGTGTAGGCTCATGTAGGTGTTCTGAACATGTTTAAACTAGGCTAGGCTAAGCTTTGATATTTGGTTGGTTAAGCGCATTAAATGAATTTTCAACTTAACAATATTTTCAACTTGGAAGTTAACTGTCCTAAATGAAGGTAATAATCCTGCTCTAATCAGGGAGATCTGCAGTTAATTTTTTAGCTTGAGAAAGTTAAATAACCAGTTCAAAGACACACAACCATGGATTGGCAAAGTTAAAAGTCAAACCTAAATCTCCTAACTCTACAGACCTTTTCTGGCTGTGGTGGGTAAAATATATGTATGTACAGATGATTCTTATTCCTTTTTTAAACATTAATATTGCAATGTGACATTCACCTAGCTGTCTCACATTGACTGTATACAAATACACATTTCAGATATTGCTGAGAAACTATGAGGTTTTAAATTATTTATTTATTTATTTATTTATTTATTTTTTTTTTATTTATTTTTTATTTTTTATTATAATACTTCTGACCGTGCTTATGGTTCCAGTTTTCAGAACTATATGAGAATCTTCTCTTTTTTCCTGAAAAGATCTAGTCCATATATCCAAAGAGATACATTGTGGTTATTAATGTAAAATGTGTGTGATAAGAGAGAAAATCCCAACTAATAGCTGATGACAGCTTACCCACTTTGGGAAAATGTTCTCCTATGTCAACACTGACTCGTCAAAAGGCTTAATTATGCACAGGCTCCAGATGGGGAATCTAAAACTTTAGTTCTAAAAGTTCCTCCTAAAACTCAAAATGCACCAATGTGAACAAATAACAAATAGCAACACCTCCCCCTCTCTTATCCATACATTCAGTCATGACTTTGAGAACAATTATTAAGTATTAGTTATCCTACACTAACCTTTATAAATATTGCTCCAAACCACATCAGTTACTGTCTTTGACCTATGTATTTTTTTTTTACATTATAAGAAAACATAAATATTTCTTTACCTGGTACTGAAAGTAAATTATTAAGTATTAGTTATCCTACACTAACCTTTATAAATATTGCTCCAAACCACATCAGTTACTGTCTTTGACCTATGTATTTTTTTTTTACATTATAAGAAAACATAAATATTTCTTTACCTGGTACTGAAAGTAAGTTATAATACATGTAAATTGACATTAAAGTCTATAAAACTGTATTTTTGTTAATGATTTAAAAACACTTGGGTTGCTTAGTACTTCTATTATCAGAAGGCATTTTAGAAATTATTAACTAACTTTAAAACCTATCTACTATTGCTAATAACAACAAAACAAATGAGAAATATTTCCTTTTAAACATATCATTGTACTTTAGATAAAAACATAAAACATATATAACATAAAAACATAAAACATATATATAAAATCATATATATATATATAAAAACTGACCCACAGGTCAGTTTTTGCCCTTTAAAAGATTATTTACTAAAACACTTCATTTCCTAGATTAATACTTTTTAAGAAAAAGTATATAGATTAAAATAAATATGCTTTGCTACCCAAATAGATTCTTAATATGCTATGACCATTACAGAGAAAGAATAAAATCACAATATAGTCCTTGATAAATTGACTCAAAGATCTCTTCCTGTGTACTCTAGGAAATCTAAAGATCCCAAGAAACAAAAGGGAAGAAAAAATAATAATTTTTAATTGAAGGTTTGTTATTAGTCCAAATTATAGAAAAAGTAAAATTCTACAAGAAAGTAGTCTCTGAAAAAAGAAAAATTGGAAGTAATGATATCATAGTAATTTTGACTGTTAAAATTTGCCCCAAGAATTTATAATATACAGGATGTATGATTCAAAGGCTCAAAAAAATAAGCAAAAGAAAACATTAGGCAATTATTGCTGATTTAACTACATAACATTGCAATTTTTACAGATCAAAACTATATCCAACCTAAGGCTATGTTCAACTACACTACTGTATGGAAGGGATGAAGGCAGGGTAGACATATATAAAATTAATAAATCATAAAAGAATAGATATGACATTTTAGGAACATGGAATTAAATATCAAAAGAAACAACAAAAGGAGATTAAAAAATGTTTGCCATGAAGGAGCAGGGCTGTCAAAGAGAAGAGGATCTTCCTTTTTTTTTTTAGATTTTAGGACTATTTAACTCTTAAAACAATGTTCATATATTACTTTAATAATGATACTTTCTGAATAAAATAAAAACTAGGAAGTCTAGTTTTAATTTTATTTTCTAGTACACAAAAACAGAGATAAACATTACATAAAGCAACTTAAATTGTAAGCATAGCTCTCAAGTTGCTTCCATTTAACTTTAGAGTACAGGCCACTATTAGAAGGTGTTAGGTCAGAGTTTCTCAGTTTTTCCAACAATGATTTTAAAACTATAGGCAATGGTGTTAAATGTTCATATTCTACAGAAGGTATCAGATAATCTAGACAGGACTTGTCAAGAAGTGATCTAGACACATTTTTAAAAAGTACAGTGAGACATTTGATAAAATACCATCAAAACTTTTCAAATGTGATAATGCCCTCAATATATAAACTTCTTAAAAACATACATAAAATATTTGTCCACTAAAATTGCACTATTAACAACATTTCATGGAAAATCCTTTTAAAGGAATAATATTAGAAAACATTTTTTGGAATCTATAATACCATTTTGATACATTATACACAAATTGTCTGCAAAATAATTTCAGTGTAGTGCCATTCTAATTAGCACCAGCCCAGGAGTCAAATGGTTCTTTATAAAACTACTGAAACGTAAATTATGTTACTGTGAATTGCACAACTACTGTACAGCATAGTGATAATGTCCCATATATCAGAAATGACAGCCCATTTTCCATCCACTATTATAAAAAGGTATGGGTAATATAAAGTCATTGCATTTTCTGAGTTAATGCCACATTCTAGAGCCAACCTATCTCCCACTTTGTCAATTTTTCCCAAATGAGACAAATAAGACTGCCACTGGCTCATGCAGATAACAGCTTTCATGGTGATCTATACATTTCATCATTGATACATTAGGCAGCTCACAAAAAAAGAAAAATGGATTTTGACTGCCACTGCTTATTAAGTTCCCTCAATTGTTTTCCACAGGTACTGTCTCTGCTGTCAGGAAATGAATACACATAGCATTGCCTAAAAGTGTTCTTCCAAAACAATGGTCTTTGTACATTATGATGACAATATAACCTACCTTAAAAGTTGTTGAGAGTATTACATGAGGCAATGCAAAACATGAAGCACTCTGTTACATAACACATGTTCAATAAATATTGCAAGTATAATTGCTACTTAAAGTGGGTACTGCTGCAAAGAATCAAGATCCAGGAAAAGGTAGATGAAGCAAGGAACAAGAATTCAAGACTACGAGACTTGCACTGCTAAGACTTGTTTCTGGGAATCTACATAGGTAAAATGAATAAGGAGTATTACAGAAGAGTAAAGGTAGAACAATTCTAGGCATCTTCATGAATACCTTTTATTAAACTTGGAATTCTAAAAACAGATGACATCATTGTAAGAGAAGCCTCAGGGATGTGATATGAAGACTAAAGTGGGAACTTTGTTCTATATATCCAAGATTATCTGAGAGGAACCACAAAACACTACATATATAGGCATCACCCACTTCAACTAACCATTCTCAAATCACAGGTAACACCTTATTGTTAAATACCAATTACTGACTCTAGTGGAGGAGTTTACAATCTCGGCATAAATTAGAGGAGCTCCCATCTCTTTCCACCTAAGGCATAACTGTTGTACAGAGATTTAGCATGACAAAAATCAGGGATATTATGAATATTTGAAGGCTCGGTTTATTTTAATTTTAGGAATGATGTTTTTATGTTTGTTAAACACGTATTATGAGCTTCTGGTATGTAAAGACTACTTAGCAGATGTGCTCTGAAGGACTCTATTACTATGCCAGTATTTTCTCTTTGGCAGTGTCTGTGTTCCAAGATCCAACTTAAGAAAAAACACCACAGGGACCACTATTCATGATCTCTACTGGTGACTCTCAACAAGTATACCATAAAAGGTGATTCAGAGCATAAGAGCACATGTTCTATTTACTATTTACTAAACTATATTTTAGTGTGAAATTTACTAAACTATATTTATTAAACTATATTTTAGTGTGAAATTCTTCCAAGTTTGAATACAATCAGTACTAAAAACAACAGCTCAATGATAATGATAATTTACAGAAAGGGATTAAAGCTATTAATAGCTGACAAAGAGTCAATGAAACTGTAAATCTCTTGATTTTACATATCTATAAGTATGTATGCACACATGCCCATGCACACACAAACACGCACATATCATCTTAATTCCAGCCACCATATAACTACCTAATAAGGACAGTTGGAATTAAGATGATAACATTAATTGGTAAACAGGATATGAAGAAACCAAGTATTTGTATTTTGATGGTAGAAATACGATATAATATAAACCCTTTGTTTAAAATAGTTTTGACAATTCATGTACTAGATTTCCCAGAGAATGTAGGGATAAAGCCAGATAAAGAAGAGGGAAATTTAAGGAAGACAAACTATTACATGTAATGGAATACTAGGGGAATCTCAGTAAAACAACGTTCACATTTCCTTGAAATCCATTACTCTCTTGCCCTTCCCATAATTTTTTTCTTATATTCAAATTTCCAGTTTCCAGGTAGTGACACAATACTAGTCACACCCATGAAAAAAATCTAAGACCTAAAAGCATGTGGCCTTCAACTTAAGTAAAAACTGAAAAAAACTATTTCTACCCTGTAACTCAACAATTCCAATCTTACGTATTTTTCCAAGAAAAATGAGAATGTGACACAAACAACTTTTCTGCCAGAATGCTCTTAGCAGTTTCATTAATACTGGATAAAAATTAGAAAGAATCCAGGAACAGGTTAATAGTCAGATGTGGTTTACAATGGAAGACTGTTCAGCAACAAAAAGAGACACCAATATATTGACAGTCTAAATGAAACTGGAAAACTTGCTGATTCCTTACACAAAAGAGTAATGACTATAATTCCTTTTGTACAAAATTATAAATCAGACAAAACTAATTTTTTTTAAGAAAAGAGCAAAAGAAGAGAGAAAAAAACATTTGTTTAAGAGCAAAGGAGAACAAGAATGGAACTTGCCTGGGAAAGAATAACAGGGAACTTTAAAAATTGGCACTAATGTTTTTTATCTTGAAAGGACTTTATATAAGCAAATGCTGTATTTTTCAAAATTCATTGAATGATACATTTATGATTTACTATGATCAAAAGAAAAGGGCTACAGATAATTTTGAAATCTTGTTTATAGAAAGCATATTAACGTATTTATGGGGTAATACATTGATTCTTGCAACTTTAACATTTAGAAATATGACTATAATAAACAGATAATAGGTATATATGATAAAATAAGTGTATAAAGTATTAGTGGCATAATATAATTTGTGGATAAATGTTTTCTCACTATCAATTATTTCAACTTTTCTGTAGTTTGAAAGTTTTTCACATTAAAATGTTAGAGGGGGAAAAAGAAAACCTCGTGGCTACTGTTGTCAAGATTTTTATGCCCACAATGAACAGATCTGATAATCAGTATATTTTTCTGGTCGTACTAGAATAAATGTTACTGAGGCCAGAATATTATTTGTATGTTCATATACTTACATTGGCAATGTATAAAAAAAATTCCATAAAATTAAGGATGTAAGTAACCTAGACAAAAAGTGCTCAAGATTTCACATTACTCAGAAAACTCATTCTTGAAACATGGAAAACAAAATGTATACATGATTACTATGGGAGTCATTAGAACTATCATAAATATTCAAGTTTTCCTGTTGGGGAAAATACGGTAGGAAATAAGGAATGTTAAGTGATTAGATCTTTTTTGTGAAATAAAACAGGAGTGATATCTTTTCACTTCCCGAGAAATGTCTAAAAACCAGTAAATGAAAACTACATTTTTTTTCTTTTCTATAGTGTCAGCTCATAAGTTTAAGGATGGTGACAGCTACAACAATCTGAGTCCTGGAGTGTGGATGACAGTGAGTAGAGCTCACTTAGACCTGTGATGAACATCCTCTGTAAGCAGGAATAAAACCTTCTTGGTTTAAATCACTAAGGAATGAGGATGTTCCTGCTGCATAATCCAATCTATCTTTTTTGATAGAATCAGAGAGTAAATTCTCTCTGGCCATTTTTTAAAATACTTAAAAGACACAAAAGGTACCTCTTTCAAATTCAAGTCTTAACCTGAAAGCCTTTTACAAAAAAGAAAAAATATATTTATTTAAAATAGTCATCTCAAAACCAATCCACAAAGAAGATTCAAGAGTCTTCATGTGTATAATCATGTAATGATTACAGAGTCGTGCTGAGGAACTTTTATAACACAATATCAGGAAGAAAAATTCAGTATTCAGAGTTGTGTGTCATAGAGAGTCATACACAGTAATAGAGTGGAATTTAGGCTTGTCAACAGTGGAAAGCAATAACAGTAAGACCTTAGAAAAAACGTGGTAAACACTTCAGGCCATAATCAATAGTTAGTGGCAGCAAAAGGAGCTATGATGTAAATTTGGTTCAAAAGACAGTTATTTCAGGACAGAGTTCTTTGCTGTGACCAGTTTGAAGAGAACTGAAGCAATGAGATTGCAAAAATTTCAGGGAAAACACACTCATCTTGTGGGATAACATTTGCAAAGATCTTTTGTGAATAAATGCCCATAAAAATAGTTGAAGATCACAGGCTCCATTCTCAATGAGTTAGTTAATTCAAAAATTATAAAAGTATTGATCTCGTTGACATGGAAGGGTCACAGCAGCAGTGATTTCCCATTTTTCCTCCTCAAGGACCCTTTTAACATTTGATTAAATTTCATATAAATTTCCCTTAACTTTCTCAAACTTTATCAACCTTTAGTTGGCTTTTCCAGAACCTTACAGGTACTAGCATACTGAATTTGCTTAATGGTAAAAATAATTTGAAGTATTAGACTTATTTTTAAAATAGCCATTAAATATTATGAGAATTTGCACTTAACATACTTGGCACAATACGCTGCTCATGGTTGAGTCGATATGTCACAAAGCCCAAGTCATCCTGAGTCACAGTTACATATTTCACACTTTGATACAATGACAACCTTCCACACAAATAAGAAATTGTTAAGAAGCAATGGTACAACCATCAAAATCACTTTCCTCTCAGTTGTCAGAACACATCTCTCCCAAACACAAGAGGAAAAGGAAAAAGTGGTTTGTTTAAGACCATATTTCGCTCAGCAATGATCTTCTTTACTCAAAGTCTACTATTTCAGACTCATTGCATCACCTTCCAAGCATTATTTGTTAAGACTAAAACCTTCCAGCCTCAAAATCATCTAAGAACATGTAACATGCCAATCATAATTTACTGCTAAGTACTATTTATTGAAAATCTCCTATGAAATACAACGAAGTTACCTATAGAGTCTATTTTGCTTCTATTTTACAGCTGCTACCTTCTCAGTTTGAAAACCTTTCTACAAAAGTGATTTTATCTTCCACAGTGACAGACATCATATTAAAAAAAATCAGCTAGTTCCAGAGTTTAGTTCCCATGAGCTAGTAGCTCATCTCACAGTGACAGATTCTTTGTTGAGGATTTTCACTAAAGAGTAAGTTTTCAACAGACAGTAATTTTTCCTAAACAGAAACTGAATAAAATATGCCATCTACTGTAACAGATTATTTAACTCAACAAATATTTATTTCATGAACAATTTATTTCATAGTGATAAAAGAACAGACTTTACTACAGGAAACACTCTGAATTTTAATCCCAGTTGCACATCTCCCGGATGTGTGATGTACTGACAAACATTAACCATCCATAGTCTTTATTTTCTTCATCTTATTTCTTCATCTTAAAATTTAGATTATGAATATCTATTCCATAAGATCAAAAAAACAGAAATTATACATGTAAATTTCATATCACTAGGTTTGGCATATAGTACATATTCAACAAATATTCCTTTCTAGGGTAGCTATCTTATAGATTTCATCTCCTTCCAAGAACACAACAGAGTGTATTAACCACCTTTTTCTCCTGTTATGAAGCAGCATGTGGCTTGTACTGATCAACAGACCACGGTCAAGGTATTGACTGAAACGTAAGAGAGTAGGGATAAAAGTTAAATACTCTTTAAGTCTCTTTTCCTGCTACTACAAACAAGGAAAACTTGAGTTCCAGAAAGTATGATTGCAAATATTAAGTGCCCAGATCATATCATCATGGATCATATCATCCTGAATTTTTGGACCCCTGAATCTGCAGTAGTAGGTTCAATTTCAGTTCTACTCGGTATAAATAGGAAGCCATACTCAGAAACTGACTTTTATTTTTTGCAGTAGATCACATATTTGTGAATGTTTTCTAATCGCATCATAACTTTTATTAATTAGTCCAGAATTTGGTACCTAAAGAGAACTACTATGATTTAAAAAAAAAATAAAAAGAAATCATTTTCTATATTATATCAGAAAAATATACCCCCTACAAACTAGAAAAGATGAATGAAATGTAAATAGCCACCGCGATGCTGACAAGGTAGCCAAGAGTTGGAAGATAAGCTCACAGAGAGAAGGGAAATGTATTTTGTCTTATAGTTTTTTATCGCATTAATACTGGTTTTCATATTTTCCATAATAGAAGTATAGGATCACCTCCTTCAAGCAATGCTGCCATATGTGTACCCACCATCAAAGAACCTATAGTCCACCACCACAGTTCCTAGCGGGTAAGCCCAAAATCCTGTACTCCATTTCCCTCACAATCTTTGTAAGAATGTGGACCAAAGGCTTCCAGTGGCTGGGGCAGAGGAAAATAATTGAAGATAAGAAGCAAAAGAGTGAGGTAAATGTTCTGTATCTTGATTGTAATGTTGGTCATCCAACTCCATACATTTGACAAGCTTATCAAACTGTACACCAAAAAGAGAATTTTTAAAGTTTCATAGATTTTACTAGTGATTAGAAAAATGAAAATTTTTAAAACATTAATTTTCCATCAATCAGATTGGCAAGGATTTGAAATATTGATAATTTCCAAGAAGTCTGTCTTTATGTAAGTTCATGGGTAAGATATGTTCTCATATATGTTATATCATTCAGTACAAACTCTGTAAAAGGCAATGTAGCAATGTGAATTCAAATAGTAAAGATGACAACTTCAACTCAGTGTTTTCGCTTCCAAAAGAAAATCAAAATATGTTAATTTGCTTGTATGGTGCCACATGTGTACCAAAGCTATTAGAAAATGCCATATTGATTATAAAAGAAATTTACACATTAGTAATGAATCATACTTCACAGTGAGCTTTGTATTACTGCTGGTGACCACAACACAGTTATTTTTAAATAGCATTTTACTGAGAATTTAATAAGTTTAAACTCTTACTTCCCTAAGCAAAAAATATAGCACCGACATGTTTTAATGAAATTACCATTTAGATAAATTTCCAAGAAGGGGGATTTCCATCACTGATCATATGAAAAACATGAACATTGAAAAGACATGACTGTTTTATCTATAATGTATGCTGATAACTGGGTTTTATGCAGGTGATATAATTTATATTGACCAGATAACAAACAGTGACATTTAATCTCTAGACTCTGATCATTTATAACTATGGTCAGTAAACACATCATTGCTTATAGATAAAATTATCATAAGACCTTTTAGAAAAAGGTATAAATTAGAAAAGTCTTATCAGTCACAAATGATTGTGGCCAGGACTATTAAAAACCTTTGTCCCAAAGTAATATTTTGCATTTCCTCATTAATCCATCAAAAATTGATATTAAATGTATTGCTCCTTAATGAAAATCAAATTTGTTTATACTCTAAGATGAACTACTATCATTTTCTTGAAGTAGTCTCTCCTATCTAAGATGCAAATAAATTCTACTCAGTTTTTTACATGAATCAAATGTTACATTTATCAAGTTACCATAAAAAGACCACAGAGGAGGCTAAACTAGAATCAGGTGTGGGACTGCCTTTATTGAATGAGGCAGTACTGAAGAGCTAGAATGATACTCTTGCTAGAAGAGAGCAAGGATTAACCAGGAAATTTTAAGATCACATGCTGGCAGGAAGCAAGAATTTGAAGAAGTTACATCAAAGTCAGGAAGGCAAGTTAGAAGTTTCAAACAAAGTAAACTTAAAAAGTTATAAAGTGAGTGGACTGATGTTATCACTACCAAAGTTCAAAGAACAGAGCGGTGGAGGTGAAGCAATGGGTAGGAGGCAGAATAAATGGAAACCTAAACCTGGAGATCTGTAACAGCTCCCATACATGACTGTGCCTGGGCAATTCAACCTGATCTCATTCCTCCTGGTCCAGCCTAAAGATCCAACTGAGAGATTAACATAACTAAACTTGCCCTGAAAAAGAAATATCCAGCATAAATGAGCTCACTACAGTTACTTAATTAAACATGTAGTAAGATCAAAAGTCACAATCAACAAAAAATAGTTAGTTTGAATTTTTTCAATTTCATAAAATATTTTGAAAGAAATGATAAGTCCAAAACATAAACTACCAGTTAAACTGACCTGATTTGCCAAGACATGATTGCCAAAGATGTCACAAAACTAACTTGAAACTTTCATATGACCTACTACAAAAAATTTCCTGGAATGCTTGCAGAATTGTAATAACCTACAAAAGAGTTTTCTCTTGTCGTGTATAAAACAGTAATATAACTAAGGAAAATTGAATGTTGAGAGTGATTTGGCATTTCAAGCTTATGCAACCATACCATTTCCCTCAACTTGCACTGGCAGTACATAATGCTAATGATCACAGAAAAGAAGATAGACTGAATGAATGAAAGGTGATCAGCATTTGAAGGAAGTCTTCAAGGTCATCAGTTCAACAATGAATGATTTCACCAGAAATCACAGACCAGAAACCACCACCTCTACTTCCCCAACCCTTTAATGATTAATGTCCCAGTACATCTGTACCATGTTTTGCTATTATTAAGATAGCAAACATAGACCAACTTTTCACAACACACTTCTAGCTGTAATCACGGGGTCACTTTAGCCCTTGAACATACAGTGTGTTTCAGCATGTTCAGTATAATTCACAAACAAAGCAAGGGAGAAGTTTTAGGAGACAGGTCTGAAAGATCCCAGCACTATTTGTAACTATAGTGATGATTCCAGATTTGTAAATCCAGTGTTCCCAAAGTGCAAGCTTACATCTTTACTTTCAGATCTACAGATTTTGAGCTACCCTTTGAAACTTCTAGCTTCAAGTCCTTGTGGCATGTGAAAAACAAGACATTTCTGAGACCAAAACACTCAACACCTTCTATAAAATAGCCAAAGTTCAGGAGACTCTATGTGGTGAAATTATACTAATATTCTGAATATTGTCAAATTGAAGGTGTAACAACAGGCGCTCACACATTTCTCTACTAAAAAATCAGTACACAGATCTAATAATGCCATAACATTGCTGTAGGCAATTAAATACTAAATGATATCACTTACATGTAGAATCTGAAAAGCAAAAAAAAACAAGCTCAAGAAAATGAACACTAGAATAGTGGTATACTTTAAATAACTTACCAGTTATATTTCACATGACAATTATATTTTGAGCTGAATTTTTTTAATGAGATAATAATAATGAATTGGCATCATATGATAATGAAGGTGTTAGCCAATGTTATGGTGGTAATTATTTTGCACTATTTAAGTGCATTGAAATCAACACATTATACATCAAAAAAATACACAATGGTATACATCAATTATATCTCAATAAACTCTGAAAAATAAATAAAATAAAATAAAATTCATCATGTTGAAATCAATCTACTAGAAGATTCCATAGCCAGCTGTTTAACCACATACTTAGGTCTCAGTATCTCATTATATAAAACTCTGTAGATATTCAACCCTTAGATTCCCCAGACACTTCCCCATTCATGTTACCACTAAATTTTGACAAGAAGGAAAAAGAATATTATGATAGCCTTTGGTTTTTAAAGTTTTCAGTAAAACAATACACACGTCATGAAAACAACTGGTTTAACTATTTAAAGTGCTTCCAACACACAAACCAATGCTTGTGGTACTCTTGGTCTTGTCTTTGAAATGTCAGAAATAGCCTCCTTGTTGTGAAGCTGGTATCCAAAAACCTAAAGATGAAAAGATAAGAAACACGCTCTGTCTGTACAACACTCACAAAAAATATCCCAAAGCCTTTCTTATCGAACACATCTCCAGAGTCTGCCTGAAGTCATTTCTTTCATCTTTAGCGATTTTTTATATTTCCAACATGTAGAGTGTAATGGTCTTTTCCTAATTGACCTTCTTTTTCATTTCTGGTGATTAAGCAGGATCATGTTGCTTTTACAACCTCATCTGAGAGAAGTAATATCTTGACATAAACCAGCATTAGGAAAATAAAGTTATGCTCAAAAGAACTGTCTTCTACTTATTCCAAACTTTTCCCTGAACTGCACCCAAGTTCTGTGAAGGCATATAGATGCTACATTAGGGAATGCAGAAAAGGATGTAAAAATCATGCTTCTAGATCATGCTATTTACTGAGTTTTACAATGGTTAAAATGGTGAAGTGTTTTATCTTCCACAAGGACTGTCAAAACTTGCCGGAGAAACAGATTAAAGTTATTTCATCTGCCCAGGGACTGGGACATTTTCACAAGAGATTTTCAGAAAGCACACATTCAAAATCAGCAACAGCAACAGTCCCTACAGTTCTTCATTTTTTGAGAGAAATGTAAATGCCTTATTTGTCAGGTAATTTATTTCTAAACCAAACCAGAATTTTCACACACACACACACACACACACACACACACATTATTCTTAACTGCTTGGAGAGTAAAAAGCAATTCAACTCACCATGTTAGTAAATAAAATAAAACACCTAAAGATTAAAAAAAAAAAACAGGGAAATTTAGAGTAGTAAATGAGCATACAGATAAATATAAACATGGCAACTTCAGACCTCGAGGGAATATGGCCTCACCTGAGTCCTCCATGTATTACCAGCTGTGAGGCCACTAACTCAATCCTCCACTTGATGTATTCTGTTTCCGTAGTTTTCTCTGGAGGTTTTTATATTATTTTTTGAGCTCTTTGCAAGCCAAATCTGCCATTTTCTTATTTGAAACTTTTATTTCTTCCTTCTGTTGTTCATTTTATCCCTTAGGTCATTCATTTGCTTTTTTGAGCTATGTTTTATATGCAATATTCCAAACAATCTTGATAGCTAGTATTTCCAATTTGTATATATATACAAACTGAAGTACAGAGGTTTGGTAATTTGCTTTAAGTCATAAATTTTGTAGGTAGCAATAGTTATACCTAGGCACTCTGGATCAAAATTTCAGTCATATACAAAGTAAAATGGCCCAAAAGAATAGCTTTATAATAAGACAAAAAAGAAAAGCAGAAAGACACTAATATTAAAATAAGAGGACTGGGAAAACTAATAACAAATGCCATCAGAATGGATTTTTCTAAGATTTATCTTATCCCAACCAGGACTGGTCCCATAGTTGTTTGAGCTATATACAAACTGTTCTTAAGCCTAAACCACATGAGTATCACTTATTTGGTTGGTTGAATTGATGCAAGTTGCTCAATCTCCCCCTCTGCTGTTTATTCCCATCAGAAATAAGGACATTGTGTTTTTTGATCACTAAGCTCCCAGTTTCAAACTTTTGATATTAAAAAAGAAAGAAAGAAACTTGTTGGAAATCTTTATGAAAGCAATAATTTGTAAGCACTGAGATAGAAATGTACAGTACAGCATAGATTTGTAAAGACCAGGAAGGTAAATTATTGCCCCAAAAGTGGAATGTTCTTAAACCAATATTAAATTGTAAGTGAATAAGAAATAAACCTTTTCCTCTTTATCATCTGACTTAAGAACATCAAATGAGTTTAAATATCTAAG
This sequence comes from Uropsilus gracilis, assembly GCA_004024945.1. Lineage (NCBI taxonomy): Eukaryota > Metazoa > Chordata > Mammalia > Eulipotyphla > Talpidae > Uropsilus > Uropsilus gracilis. The sequence continues at coordinate 13,498 of PVHY01011619.1, read as the reverse complement.
GCTGTGCTTGGGAAGTGATTTAAACATATTAGAAGGAAACATTTCAGAATTCATTCTACTGAATCTGAGCATTTGTTAAACAAACCAAGTAACTTTCTAGAACACCGAGGTTACTACACAGAGGAAATAACATGTTCATTAAGGTCATCACATGTTCATATATTTGTAAGTTCATATATTTATAATTAGTTGCTGGTGGTAAAACTATAGTGTCAAATAGTCATCCCCTTACCTAAAGATATCAAATAATTTATTACCAAAAATAATTTTTTTACCAATGTTATTTTCAAGTCTAAGAGTAAAATCTTAGAAAGAGGAAAACAGCATTATCCATATACCTTTGTCTCTGATTATTCATGTCACAATTAATTTCAGCATAAATAAAATATGATCTGAATTTGGACTATAAAATTATGCCATCTGATCTTTTAAATGTAGGCTCCTTTTTTGTCAAAGGTTGATGTGGAGATTTAAAGGATTCTTCCAAGGAAGTGTATTGCTTTCTTTAGACCAGTCAGTCAGCAGGAAACCCAAGTGTGTGTTTAGCACTATTATGTAGTGTCTGTATCAATTTCTTATCATACCAGAATAGGAGCAATCAGAACAATCCTTTGTCAGATGCTTTTAAGGACATTTGGGACTAAAAGAAATCCACTTAATGATACTAGCATATTAATTGTCAAGACAGCAGTAAAGAAATTTGAAAAGTGTTATTTGAAGGAATCATTTCAAAAAGTCCCTTGCTTCAGATTAAACTCAAAGGAGATTTAATAAACATGTGGCTCTTTATTAATAAGCATAATGCTATTCACTCCCATTGTTTGCTGGTGTTGTTTTTTTAATATTTCATCATGGCAATACACAAGTGGTTGCTTTCAAAAAGTTAAATATGAGAAGCAAATTCTCCTGAAATGAGTCTCAGTTTATTATCTATTTGTAACAGGTATTTTAGTCTTCCCCCTCTTATCCTCTTGTAAGAATGAAGGAATACATGTGCCTTGTGTTAGTGCAGTAAACTACATTACAATAATATCTGCTTCTCTCCATGTTTAAATATCATTATAAAAAGTATAGCTTTTTTAGGGAAAAACATCCTTTTGCCATCTGGGTTTGGTTGTTTAAGTGATAATTAAAATGCATGGTAAGTTCTGACATCATCAAATATAAGATCTAAGTATGATTTCCATGAGAATGACTTTGCATATAAAGATAGATCTCATGGAATAAAAAGACACTCAAAATTTTCAAATTGTTGAGAACCAGTGGCCTTTGCAACTAATTTTGGTATTTTTAAAAGAACACCTTATTTAACTTACTACAGAGTAGAATTTTATAGCTCTATAGAAAAAAAATGTTTTTTGGTTTTTGACAGGTGAGGATACTAACCACTATTATACTAAGGATGGTATCTACTTTTTGGTTTTTTGATCTTGAAAAGAGTAATAAGATTAAGAAGGAGGAGTCACCCTTAAAATATTCTTTAAACTGAATAATATCTGCTTTGTAATGGAATTGAAAAAAGTGATGTTAATACTGAAATGGCTCACATTTTAAAAGCCTAATAAACGTTGAAACACTGTCACTATGTTGACTTGATTCATTTTGGCAATTGAGTATCAAATATACATGGAACCTAGTGTCACCCACATTATCTATAAGGCAAATTAATAAATACTTTTATAAAGAAGTTGGGAATAAAATGACCATGCATTGAGAATTGTTTGCTATCAAGATTCAACAACTTAAGACATAAGTGAAAAGGGGAATATATGGGGGAAAATAGAATTAGCAGATCCATGACTGGATATTTTCTATCCCTTTTTGGTATCTTACTATGCAATAGTTGCCTTCTTACTTCACCTTAGCTTTACAGCCCCACTGGGCAAGAACATATACCCCTCTGTGGACCTGTTTCAGTTTCCTAGTCCAGCATACCATACCCCTTTCTGCCAAATTCCTCCAATACCACATTCACAGTTAATTCAAGCAATAAATCCGCACTCCTGTGTTCCTGGCTACTGCTTGCCTTCTTTTATAGTTTACATTTTTTTTACATTAATATATATTGTGAAATTCTCCTACACCGTGTCACCTGTGAACCAACATCCTGATCTCTTTTGCTCACCCCTTCCCTGGCTTCACCCTCTCATCCTCCCTCCTTCTCTCTCCTCTTTTGCTATATGCTTCAGTTGTCTTGTCAGCTTGTTAGTTTTAACTTTTTCTTGTTCTTTTGTTTGTTTTCTTTATATCCCACATATAAGTAAGACCACCTCTTTTTCTATTTTAGCTAGCATGATACCTTCTAATTCCATTCATGTTGCTGCAAATGAAATTAGGCTCTCATTTAACAAGTTTCAGAAAGAAAAAGACAGAAACCAAATGGTTTCACTAATATATGGGATATAGGAAAAAACAAACAAAAGGCCAGGAGGAAAAGTCAAAACAAGCTAGCAACCAAACTAAAGTACACAACTGGGGTGGGGGGATGGGTGAAGTGTTCAGGGAGGGAAGGTGGTAGGTAACCCCTTGGAATACAAAGATGTGAAATATACATATATATATAAATTATTTAATAAAAATAAGAAATTAGTCTCTCTTTTTGATTGTTAAGTAATATTCCATTGTGTAGCATAACACAACTTTTTGATCCATTCATCTGTTTTGGGACATGTGGGTTGTGTCCATATTCAGGCTATAGTAAATAGTGCTGCAATAAATATAGGAGTACAGGTTTCCATTTGAACTAGTGTTTTGGCATCCTTTGGGTAGATTCTCAGAAGTAGAATTGATGGATATATATATATATACATATATGGAATATATATATATGGAATGATAACAAAATCTCAAGTAGTCAAAGACCTCCTAACAAAAAGGAGAATTGAGGTATCATACTCCTAAGCTTCAAATTATACCCCAAAGTTATGATAAATAAAACAGCATAGTAACTGAAATAAAAACACATAGAGACCAATAGAACAGAAATGAAAGTCCAGAAATAAAGCCACACATGTATGGTCAAATAATCTACAATAAAGTGACAAAAATACATACATTGAAGGATGATAGTCTCTTCAGTAAATGGTGCTGGGAAGATTGGACTGCTACATGCAAAAGGATTGATGTAGACTACTCCCTCACACATAGCAAAACCAACTCAAAATGGATAAAAACCTTGGAAACAAGACCTGAAACCATAAAACATATAGCAGAAAACACACAAAACACTCCATAATCTAAACCACAGAAACACCTCCCAAAGACACATACAAGCAAAGAAAATGAAAGAAAACATAAACAGCTGGAACTACATCAAACTAAAAAAACTTCTGCACAGCAAAAGAGACAATAACCAAAACAAAGAGAAGCCCAACCGATGTGAAAAAATTTTTGCACTCCATCCAACTAATAAGGGTCTGATATAAAAAAAAAAAAAACTCACAAAGAATTCACACAACTCAAAACAAAAGACCCTATCAAAAATGGGTAGAAGAGCTTAAAAAGAAGGAAATACAAATGGCTAACAAACATGGGGGAAAAATGCTCAGCATCACTTATAATCAGGGAAATGCAAATCAAAACCACAATGAAATACCACCTTACACTTCTAAGAGTGGCCCATATCAAAAACATAGGCAAAAACAAATGCTGATAAGGATGTGGAGAAAACCAAATATTTCTACACTACTGGTGGGAATGCAAATTGGTCCGTGAAAAGGACTCTCAAAATACCTTGCATTTTAATAGTGTCTTCTAGAAGAAAAATGAAATAAGTAATACTGCCACAGATGGTAGTACAGGGGAAAGGACTTTCCTCTTAGTCTTGTGCATTCCTAGTCTGGTTAAGCAATCAAATTAGTATCAGACAGATTAGTAGAAGTAAAAATTAAATTAAGTTCAATTCGAGAATTTAAATGGATTTAGATTCTGAAACCAATGAGGCAGAATGAGGCTATATTGGTCCTGTGTGATGAGATGATTTAAGGAGATGTTTTACAGAAAGGAAGGGCACTCAGATGACAAAGAGGGTGACTCATAGGAAAAAAATCAGATGCCCTATAAGTACATGTGTGTCCTTTCAAATAGACAGGTTTCACCAACAGTAAGATAATGACTGACAAGAATATTAACTTTGGGTACTACCCTCAATGTTCTTTCCTACAGGTAGTTAAGAGAGTAGAAAAAGTTTCTCTTGAAACCCCAGGGCCTCCACATACTTAAGCGACATGTCTGCAGGAGGTCTATCTGAGCATCTTGGGGAGGCCCATCTCTCAATAGTTAATGCAACTCACGAGCAGAGGGGCTGCCATTTATAGTCCATGCCCCAGGAGTGTCCAAATTAAACAACCAGATATAGTCTCCCAGCAGATGAGTCTAACCATGGGAGCCTGTTGAAACCAATACTGAACAGATTGTGGTGCAATCAGGCCTTTTGACCCTCTTCAAATGAGACAGCTGAGACAGACATTTACTTGATCCTCTACAGGACTGGGTGAAGAGCTAGCCACCAGTGAGGTATACCCCACAGAATCCATTGACACAAGTCCTCAGAAAATAAACATACTCTCCTGGCATTTCTTGTGAGGTCTCAAGGAAATAATACCTAAAATAGTAAACTTTTTCCTGCAAGCCATAGATGCCTCATTAAATATCCTGCTCAGTGGTTAAATCACCTTTTCAAAATACCAAACTGCTAACCCACTTTTTGAAATTTGGACAGTGGCTTAGTGAAGAAAAAGAAAAGAGCCTGTCTTCATGAGAATAAAAAAGTATGACAATTTTTCTCAGGCTAAAATATGAAGTTTGGAAAGAAAAAAATTTTTTAAATGTCTGTTTTACTCCTGGTACCAGCAACTTATATTTAGCTCATTCTAGAAATAAATGTATTATTTCTAAATAAATTTATTTCTAGAATGAGCTAAATATAAGCTGCTGGTACCAGGAGATAGAAATTTTGCATGTATAAAGACTTTCATTATTCCTTCTCAAAAGACTTCAGGCAGCATAATGTTCAAAGAAAAATGGAAGTAAAACATCAACACAAGACATTTAAACACAAATGAAAAGGAAAGCTGATAGTTCTGAACTCTTTCAAAATACTAACCAAAGTTCTGCCATCTTCTGGGGAATCCAATATTATATAATCAATAGAGCCTTCCATTTTATGAAAACTAAGAAAAAATGCTACCTTTAATATCCCACATAATAGGACCAAATAGTATAATCTGTAGAATTCAACAAATAGTGTTTACATATTAGTGTTGGGACAGTGAGCAAGTATCCAAGGTCCAAAGTAAGCAATAAGATCACTGAAGGCAAGAGTAACAGAAAAACAACAACACTAGCATTAGTCATGAAAGTAGAAAATTAGTAAAGCGGGAGAAATGAATGTCATGGTCAGTCTCAGAAACAATCAGAAATTGATAAAATGTAGAAAACAGAAAGTGGTGGGTGGTACTGAAACAGCAGCTCCTAATGTCTCACAGTCCAGAGTGAAGAGGTAGCAGCTGCAGTGAAAACATGGGGAGAAGATACTGCTTCAGAGAGGAAATACAAATGGCCAACAGGTATATGAAAAAATACTCAATATCACTTATAATCAGGGAAATGTAAATCAAAACCATAATGAGATACCACCTCACTCCAGTAAGAATGAACCATATCAAAAAAATGGACAAGTGCCCTCATGGATGTGAGGAGAAAAGAACACTATTACACTGCTGGTGGGAATGGAAACTGGTCCAGTCACTGTGGAAAGCTATGTGAAAGATCCTTAAGCTACTGAAAATGTAACGACCATTTGATCCAACAATCCCACTTCTGGGAAACTACCCAAAGGATACAAAAACCATAATTCAGGTCTTACATCCAATTCTTTTATACATTTTGAGTTGGTTTTTGTCTATGGTTGAGAGAATAGTCTAAGTCATTCTTTTGCCTTTAGCAGTTCAGTTTTACAGCACCATTTATAGAAGAGACTATTCTTGTTCCAATGTATGTTTTTCGCCCCTTTGTCATGGATTATTTGATCATACATGTGTGACTTTATTTCTGGACTTTCAATTCTGTTCCATTGGTTTATGCATCTGCTTTTATTCCAGTATCATTCTGTCTTAATTATTATGACTTTATAGTATAATTTAAAGTCTGGGAGTACAATGCCTCCATTCTCCTTTTGTTCAGGAGTGTTTTTATTATTTGAGGATTTTTACTATTCCATATGAATTTCAGTACCATGTGTTCTATTTCTTTAAAGACTGTCATTGAGACCTTTTGAATTGAATCTGTAGATTGATTTTGGTAGACACCCAACCGAATAGGAAAAAAAATTTTGGCACTCCACTCAACTGACAGGGTTTGATATCAAAGATTCACAAAGAACTCACACAACTTAACAAAAGCAAAGCAAAAGCCCAGTCAAAAAATGGGGAGAAGAGCTTAAAAGAGTCTTCTCCAAAGAGGAAATACAAATGGTCAATAGGCATGTGAAAAAATACTCAATGTCACTTACAATAACATCTGGGAATCTACCTAAAGGTTACAAAAGGATCTACCCAAAGGTTATAAAAATACTAACTCAAAAGTACACATGTACTCAGATATTTATTGCAGCACTATTTATAATAGTCAGGTTGTGGAAACAACCCAAATGCCCAAAACAAATAAATGGTTCAAAAATGTGTGGTTTATTTACACAATGGAATATTATTCAGCAATCAAAAAAATTAATTTGATGCATTTGTGATAACATGGATGGATCTACAAAGAATCATGTTAGTGAAAATAAGCCATAAAGATAAATAGAAATAATGGGTAATCTCACCTATATATGGGATATAGGAAAAACAAACAATAGGACAAGTAAAATTTAAAACTAACTCTCAGCAGAACTAAAGCATAGAGCAAAGAGGTGGAGGAGGTAAAATCGGGGGTAAAGAGGGTGGGTAAAGAGATTAAGATGATGGTTCATTGGTGACAACGTGGTGGGAGACCCTCCGCATAGACAAAGATGTAAAATATATATATATATATGTGCAATCAATTTAAATATATATAATTAAAAATATGTATACATATGTACAATCAACTACAAAATAAAATTTTAAAAAAAGAGAGAGAGACAACAGGTTGGAGTTTGACTTCTCAGAGTAACCAGAGCAAAGAGTGATGGTTGAGCTGGAAGTTAAGCCAGGCTTATTGTCAGAATTCAGAATTCAGGACATTCAGCTCCTGAAAAGAGGCTTAATTTTACTCCTGGATAAGAAACAAACATAATAAAATACCTTTACAGCTCTGTGAGAAAGAATATGTTTACTACTAAATTTGTGACTAGATCTAAATATCTCTCATATCAAACTGTAATAAAAGTGTCATTTAAAAATGTGGTATCTGAACTATAGCTTGATTATACCAGTTGGGAGAAATGGTAAGATCCTTAGATATAAAGAACACAGAGAAGGGAGGGAGAGCAGAAGATAGAAAATAACAAAAAACAACAAAAGTCTCTCTTCTAATTAATCTGCCTAAACACATAAAATATGCTACCTAGCTATCTAAGCACAAAATGTTTATAAAATCAACAATTTAAATTTGCTTCAGATGAAATCACTATGTGACATAATGTACACAAAGACTTTGATATGGATTAAGTTAAGAAATAATAATCATTAAGCCAGGATAAAAAATTATTAAAAGAAAAAAACATAAATAAAATAAAGACAAGCAGGAAAATGTAATTTATTAAATGTAATTTATTAAAAATATAGTCATTATTATATGTAAAAAGGAAAAGGAAATATGAAACAAATAATTAACTAGTGAAAGAGAGAGAAAGGGAATTCTATAGCCCAGAAATAGAGTAAATATTCTTTTAAAGTACACAAAGGGCAAAAATATTAAAGAGTAGACACATAAATGAAATCTCAAAAGATTTCAAAAAAAAATCTGTCATAAAAGTTACATTTTCTTACTAAAACACAGTGAAATTAGAAATCAATTAGAAAGAAAAAGCTGGAGGTTATAAAACTCAATTTTTCATAGTGAACTATGAAAAATTAAAAGTTCTACATTCAATACTCCTAGGATACAGATATGGAAATACTAGCTTCTGTTTAGGATAAAGAATATTTCAAAAAAATTTTTTTTCTTCTACCTAGTAATATAAACAATCTGGATAAGCTAAAAATCATAGCTACTTTAAGTTCCTCAAAGAGCTAACAATTCATACACAATAAGATAACCTAGATAAAATAAATTCAAGAGATGACCTACCTTCACTAGGAGAAAAGAAACCCTCAGCTGCTATCATCCCTAAAGGATCAGCAGACAGAAAAGAGATCTTACATAATGAGAATAAAAGAGAATCCAAATGAACTTTTAATTCATTTTTAATGGCAACATAAGGCACATCTGTGTTAGGTGATAGATTACAATCACTTCAAGAATAAATCTTCATCTACTGACAAACTTGTTTCCATGGACCATCACTAAAGGCACAGGCGTATGTTGAAGGTTGGGAGAAGACAGGAGTGCTGGGAGGGTCCCCTAAAGTACTAAATCTTTTCCCAAGTGTAGAGAAAAACTTTCTGAAGACAGGGAGCACAGGAGAAAAGTTGCTATTGATCTCTCCAGAGTACAATGAGCCTTCCCAAAATGAAAGATAGTGGCAGTCCAAAGAGTGAGGGCATGCAGGAGAACTGAAAGAAGTTTCAAATAAAAACAAGTCTTCCGTGCTTACAAGGCAGCAGCTGCTAGAATTTGGTGTGAAGCAGGAAAGATGAGAGCAAAGACTCCAAAGCACTGTAGACTTTCATTACATCCACTTCAAGGGCCCTTGAAGGCAACAGATAAGTGAAAGAGAGAGCTCCCTCCAGAGGCAAAGGAAGCACTGAAGACAAAAGATAACTTCCTAGTAACCCAAAAAGTTGGCAAAAATGTCCACAGCTCTGAAAACTAAACTATTAATTTCTTGAGCATTACAAGTACCCAGATCTCAAGTCTCTCTGAGGGAAAGTCAGGAATCCATTCTTCAAACTATTTAAAACTAAATTAAAACGGTAACGAGGTCCAAACAGCTCAAATCTGGATAAGATTAGTTTAGAGGCCTGAGAAGAAATGCACCTTATTTCAGAGGTAAATATTATTTGCTTCTGCCTATCCTGATGTTGCTGACAAGCTGGTTTAAAATCAAAATGTCAGTCTCATGCAGGTCCTTCCTTGTCACTGCTGGGTGTCCTTTAGTTGTCCCCTAGGGAGGCTCTGCTGTTTCATTCCCCCATGCAGTTTTATCCCTTGCAAATACTGAAACATTTTACATTCCACTGAGCACATGTTGTCCTAGTTGTTCTTTTTTTCTAGGTGGAGTCTCTTGCAGAAACTGCTGCAAAAAGAATGGTCTGTCAGTTTACTATCTTGGCTGACCATGGCCATAAATTCCAAAGCTACAGAATGAAGAGTACTGTCTTAGTTAGGATAGAGAGAAGTTGTATAAAAATGAAGTGGCTTGTTCAGGTATAGAATGAAAAATTGGAAGTTGGGAGTGGTGTGAGAAATTCTTTCCTGATGTTCATCAGAACATTTGCATTTAAGAATAGTGATTTTTCTATTTGTCTCTTTTAAATCCCCAAAGTCTGATTTTTGAAAACTGAAATATACAGAACTGATTGTTTAATCTATTACCATTTTTCCCACTTAGATACTAGAGCAAGACATTTAAACAACTGAGAATGAGCTTTTAGAAAATTAAGGTACATTTTTCCTCTATGGAAAGAAAGTATGATAAGAACAAATCCCAAAAGAGAAAATCTTGTTTACTCCATATTTTTTCAATCAAAACTAACCCTACTCCTTTAGTAAGAAAACAAAAGAATAAAAGAGACAAGGTGGGAAAGTAACTGGACTTGAGATGGAGATTATACTTGAAAAGTTATAGGAAAATTTCTATCTCATCTGTTTTTACTTCATGCTCCATCAGTAACTTTGATAGAAGATACTTCTTTTTTCATGCTAAAATAGAATTCTTTAGTTGTTATCAAGTTGAAGATTGAAATCTCCTCTTTATTTAGAGTTCATATATGGAGAAGATTGCATTAGGGCAAAGAGTTTGCTTTTCAATTATATTTCTTGAGGTAACACTGATATACAAGACTATAATACAGCAAGGGCCTAAGTACCTATTTCTACAAATGTATGTTGTCACATCAAATCCAGGCTATAGTTATACCGAGTATAGATTTTGACTTAAATTATTTCTGTACCACCTACTCCTGTGTTTGACCCAGACAAGCTATTTAATCTCCCTAGGTCTCACTTTTTTCATCCACAAAGTAAACTAATACTTTGCTTATTGGCTAATTTTATAAGTCATTATGACTGAGCTAAAGGATGCTCAGATAGCTCATAAAAGATCATTCCTTGGTGCCTAAGATTATCTCTTGAAGAGATTAGCATTTGAATTAGTAGACTGAGCAATGGAAATTGATCACATGCTTGTATGGAACCATCCTCTGTAGAAGGTCTAAATTTTAAAAAGTTTTAAAATGGGGAGGAAAGGCAAATTCCCTCTCTGTGCTTGAACTTAGACATCTATTGTCTACAGTCCAAGGACACCAGAGCTCCTTAGTTGCCAAGTTTTCAGTTTCTTATGTTAGTCACTGGCTTCCTGATTCTCCAGCTTGCAGCCAGCAGCTTGTGGAACTTCTTGACATCCCAAAGCATGTGAGTCAATTCCAGTAATAAATCCCTTACCTTTATTTACGTATCCTATTGGTTCTGTTTCTCTGGAGAACCTTGATGAATACACATTCATTACCTTGGCTTTCTTGTAAGGACTGCATATAAAGAAAATAGGGTAAGACTAGGCATTTAATGAACATTCAGAAGAAATATTCAGAATCTAGGAGTTATTACTTTTATAACCTTTAAAGAAGCAAAGTAGTGAGACAACCTAGGTAAAAGAAATATGAGTGATAGGATGAGTCACCTCAGTCCTATTTGAACAGATGGACTAAATCATAGACTGGCAAGTCCTGTCCAAACAATTCAGCCACTACACTGACCATGAGGCACAATGATATAGAATAAGTGTTAGATCTGAACTAATGTTTATCTCACCATTTCCTGGAGAGAAAAACAGTTGAGAGAGCCACATGTGCAGTGAAGTTTAATCCACCTTCACATGCCACTAAACTCACAAGCTATGACACTGCTTTTTTCCTCCCATCTCATGGACTTACCCTTTGAATATGTTTCCCTAACTTTCTATGGAGCACTACATTATATTCTCCTTTCCTAAACTGGTTCTGTCATGCATGAGTCTCTCTAATAAAGTCTTGCCAGATTCAACTACAGCTGGTGGTCTTAGGTAAATTCTTTCCCTGGAGGGCAAAGAACCTACTCTTTGGGGTTGAGAATCTATAATTTTTTATGCCTTCCATATTTGGGAATTCTGGACAATTCCTTTTAGAACCCCAAAGTGGTACTAAAGGCACAGCCCCATCTACCTGAGGCAGAAAAATCTCTGACATCAAGGACCTTATGAAGAGAGGTCATTGTCGTCTTCACCTAAATCATGTAAATCGTAACACAGTATTGCCATTGTAAAATTTCTTTTCATTAAAGATAAAGTAACTCTATTGTAAGTCCCAAAGATCTACATATAGCAAAATGGGATGTGGAGTAGGTCCAGAAGAAACTAATCCTTTCTCTTTCTTACCAAAACATAAAATAGTGTTAGATTTTCTTTTCACAGATGCTAAAACTTCCTGCGGCGATACTCTATTGACAAAGATATTTAAAAGTCATCAGCTTGTTTTCCTTCCTCCTCGACACAGTTTAATAGGATTTGTTCGAATTGCATGCAGAATTTAAGTCTTCAAATTCACACTTAAATCTTACATCAGCAGAAGGAGCCAGAGATATGCCTCAAGTGCTTCAGTGTCATCAAGATTCCACTGAAGAGGAAACAGAGCTTGAAGATGGAGAAAAAGCACATTCATGTGTTTCAACAAAAGTGACGCCTGCTGGAGAAGTGAGAAGTATTCATCGCTTCAATGAGTCAGATAAAATTTACCGGACTTGATGGAGGTGAACAGGCTTTGGAAAAATATTTGCTTAAATAAACCGTGTCCCTTGCATGGTTCCTGTGGCTTTCTCTTCGGATGATATCCCTCTTAGATGCAAATTTCAGCAACCACATTCAGTCCAATTGTCAGTTGTTGGTTAAGGGGTTATATAATTGTTTTTCTCAAGGGCTATGTCAATATAAATGTATACTATGCAGAGGTTGCACTTTAAACAGAGGAAAATGGTTTCAATTCTTCTAATGAGATGAATGAAAAAACTTTTCTTGAGAATACAATGCCTAAGAGGAATTGTCAAAGGCACTACTCTCCTAATTTGCATATAATTGCTTTATGACACAGAGAAGCAATATTGTTCAAGAGAATGCAGTTCATTCTATACTCTTCTTATATTCACTCTTTATCAATACCTGAAAAGTTCAAACTCATGTTTTTCAGGTGCCACCTAAATTCTAATGAAATACATTAGAATCAATTAATTTAACCAACTAAATTTTTTGAGACACAGGAACACTATTGACATGGGTTATAGAGGTCAGTAAGTATACTATTTTTACAATTTTGGAGTATGTGATTTTTATCATTGTACAAAGCAAAGAAGCCTGATTTTTCCCAAATGAGAAAATACCCAAAATTGCAACAAGAGAAAACTGAATTGCATTTGCATTCAAGTACTTGATCAACTGATTTTAAACCAGGGTCCCTATCATAATATCTTTTAAATTATAATGAACAAAGGCAGATGTCCTGAAGAAGATAAAAGACATAATAATCTCTTCAGTTGCTCTTCCACCTAATCTTAAATCCAAACCTGAGATGGTTCGCATGTTTCTGATACAGGAACCACATCTCGAAGACATTAAAAAAATGGAAACCATCCAAAGTAATGCCCAGTTTTACAGTAAACTTAGTTTTTGTTTCCTTTCACTTGTGTTCTCCAAATACCTTCCCTTATCATTTTTGTTACTCCACAGAGAATTCAGTGCCTTCAATTGCCCTTTGCTTAACAAAATCTCAGTGTGAATCCCTTTGCTCTTGTCTCTGCATCACACAGTCATAACCTGCCTCTTCTCATGGATCTAAAAATATATTAGAAAAGTAATCTGATGGACTAAAAATTCCTGAGCTAAATATTTCTGATGTGACACTTTCCCTTTGCTCAGTCCTATCATCCTTCCAAACACATGTGTGCTGTTTTTTTTTTTTTAGCCATTTAAATCATTTTATTTTTTTTTAATTTATTTATCTATATTTCACATCATTTCAATCCCTGGGGGTCACCCACCACCTCCCCCTCCCACCCACTCCAGTTGGTCCCCATTCTCCTCTTGTGCAGTTTCATTTGGTTGACCATATATTAGTGAAACCATTTGGTTTCTGTCCCTTTCCATCTGGCTCGTTTCTGCTAGAATGATTTC